>BJCM01211386.1:0-21541 GCA_018326385.1 Flaveria bidentis
TATGTCTATATATATATATATATACATATGTCTATATATATACATATATATACATATATATACATATATACATATATATACATATATATACATATATACATATATACATATATATATATATATATATATATATATATCAATTTATGGATGTAGGAGAAATAGATGTTGATAATTAGAATGATTGCAGGGAGATTATTAAGAAACCTAACAATCTTCTAATGATTGATTCATTTGGTTCTATATTTAGTGTAGTTAATTTCTTCTTTCATTCTATTCTTGAATATTTCAACAATCTAAAATTGATATATGATGGATATTGAATGTCTAATCACTAGTAATTATAATGTTACTAATAATGTTCAATTCAATGAGTTATACTTTGCACGACAAACAAAAGAAAATATTAAATATTATGTCATGAAAATTTATTTGTATTTAATTAATATATGTATTATGAAAAAGAATTATTTAATAGATAAATGATAAAAGGGTTCGTATATGTGTTAGATTAATACATGTCACATAAATACAAAATAAAACAATATCAAATTTGGATAGAAGATTAAGTTGCAAAACAGTAGCAATCACTCTCCGCTTTCACCGTCGACTACATGCGTCGCCGACCACCCTTCGTCGTCGTCACCCCCTGCCACCGGCCACCTGATTGCCACCATCGCCCACCACTGGTCGCTGTTTCGTGTTTGGCAGGATTGAGACGTTTCTAGTTTTTGGGTTTTAATGATCCGAAGTAGAGGGAAGTTTGTGTATCACCATGTTTGATCTTTGAAAGATTCTTTGAAGGTACAAACTTTGATTGTTTAGAATTTTGTTTTCTTATTGTTATATACTTTGTATAATTTGACCCTGATGGGACCAGATATGATTACGCATGTGTAAGTGCTTTCGTTATCAGTTTTTAACAAACATTGTTAGAAATCAAAACTTTTTATTTCAAAATGTTACACTTATATCCAACAATATATGCATGTAACTACATTGCATGCATGATCTTACCTTTTTATAAGTTGATAGCATCTCAGCATCAAATTCAAATGCATATTTGTGACTTAGACTTATGGAACATGGAATATTGTCTACAAGCATAATGAATATAAATAATGAACTAATTTTGTACACACTCTTTTATTAAGGTGTTATGACGAGTCATGCTTTCCATTCCTAATAATTTGATAGCATCATTGAATAATACTTTGCTAAATGTATTTGATGTGTTTACATCATTGTCAAAATACATAACCGATATCTCAGTCTCATTATATTGTGTGTTTAAATGTGTTATGAAATTGCAATCTTAATTCACGCCTTAAATTAAATAAACACCACGAGAAATGAATATATATATATATATATATATTGAAAGAGGTAAATCTCTCTTGATTTTTTTAATAATTTACAACCCTATAAATAATAGTTACATGGAGAGAAATATGGAAAATATACAACTGAATATTGACTATACAATTTGAATATGGAATGGAGTAATTGTAGGAGATAACTATTGACTTTGTTGATTTGATTTGTTATGGTGATTGGATGTACTCGAAGCAAGTCTCAAAAAAATTCAAAGAGGGGTCTAGGCAAGCTCTTTGTGAAGATATCCACAAGTTGAAGCTTGGTAGGAACAAACTAGTGTGTAATTTGCCGGACATAACTAGTTCCCGAACAAAGTGGTAATCCAAATCGATGTGTTTAGAACGCTGTGGATTTTGAGTCATAAACAAAGCACTTTTATTGTCACATAAAAGAGTCGGCTGAGTCTTAGGAAGAGCACATAGTTCCTGTAGAAAATGAATAACCCAAACAATTTCAGCCACAACATTCGCCATTGCCCGATATTCCCATTCACAGCTTGATCGTGACATTATCGGTTGTTTCTTTGCACTCCATGAGACCAAGTTCCCACCTAAGAAGATTGAGTAACCATAAGTGGACCTTCTTGTTTCAATACACCTAGCCCAATCCGCATCCGAGTATCCTAAAATCGAAGTTCCTTTGACATAGCGTATAATATGTTTAACCAATTTAAAGTGATGATCAGTTGAGGAGTGAAGATGTTGGCAGGCTTGATTGACGGAATAGGAAAGGTCGGGACGGGTGATGGTGAGGCATTGAAGAGCGCCAATGAGAGAGCGGTAAATGGTAGGGTCGGCAAAAGGATCACTTTCTTTTGTGAAAGTGTCTGTTGATGCGAGCGGAGTGGGTGTCGGTTTGGTGTCGATCAAACACGCTCGTGTGAGAATATCATTGGCATATTTGGTTTGAGTGAGGAAAAGGCTATTGTGGTCATGAACTACTTCAAGGCCAAGGAAGTAACTTAGAGAACTGAGGTCTTTGATAGCAAATTCCTTATGTAACCAAGCCATGAAAGAGGTGATTAAGGAGGGTTTATTTCCTGTGACGATTAGATCATCGACATATACAAGAAGATATAGGATGGAGTCTCCTTGACAATAAATGAAGAGAGATGGATCGGCATGGCTACATATGAAACCAAAAAGTAGAAGAAACGAACTCAACCATTGAAACCAAGCTCTAGGAGCTTGTTTCAAGCCGTAGAGTGCTTTATTACATTTGCACACATGATTCGGAAACTTGGGATCAATAAAGCCGGGAGGTTGCTCCATGTAAACGGTTTCTGAAAGGTGACTGTTTAAAAACGCATTGTTTACATCAAGTTGACGAAGAGGCCAACGATTAATGACAGTTAATGATAGAATAATGTGGATGGTGGATGCTTTCACAACTGGGCTAAACGTGTGATTAAAGTCTAGGCCCGGTATTTGAGTAAAGCCCTGTGCAACAAGGCGTGATTTGTGCCGATCAAGAGAGCCATCGGAATGGTATTTGGTGCGAAATACCCATTTGGAGCCTACAATATTTGTAGAATGGGTCGAGGCACAAGAGACCAGGTGCGGTTGCGGGTAAGAGCCGAAAACTCATCTTGCATTGCACACATCCAATGAGAGTGTTTGGAAGCACTCTTGAAGCCTTTAGGCATACTAGAAGTAAGAAGTGCAACATGAAGGCAAGAGTACATGGCGGTGGCAAGATAGGACGTGTGTTTCGGATTTGGTTTGAAGGTGACCACTTTGGAACGAGTAGTCATGGGATGAGATTATGCAATGGGAGAGGGAGGTGGTAGTGGGACGGTTGTGGATTATGATGGTGGTGGTGGGGTAGAATCGGGTGGTGAGTCACAGAGGGAACAAGGGGAGGTTTTAGTGGTAGAGGTAGGTGGAGTTAGTTGAGGTGTTGGTGGATGGGTCGAGGGATTGAAGGAGGTGGTGGAGGGAGATGGGCTTTGGTGATCAAGTGAAGATTGGGCCGAGAAGGTGGGCTCAGGAATGGAAGATTGGGTTGAGGAATCTGATGGATCATTGTTGTTGGATTGGGTCATTGGGTTAAGCAGAGGGATAGGATTATCGGAAGGGGTGGTAGCCAAAGATGGAGGAACAAGTGTGGCGTCATAAAAAATGGAGATGAATAATGAAGCAATATCTGAGTGTGAGGAGTTAGCCACATAAGGAAAGGAGTTTTCATCAAATCGAGCATGTTGAGTGACATACATACGTGAAGATATAGGATCGAAGCATTTTTAACCTTTGTATTGAGGAGCGTATCCTAAAAAAATACAATGTAAACTTCGAGGTGCAAGTTTATGTGAAGCATAATCACGTAGGTATGGATAGACACGACAACCAAATACACGAAAGTTGGAATAGTTTGGAGTCGTAGAGAATAAAATTTCAAATGGAGATTTGTCATTTAAAATTTTAGTTTCCAAGCGATTGATTATGTAAGTGGCGGAACTAAAAGCATCACTCCAATGGGTGATAGGAACACTCGCATGGAAAAGCATAGCAAGTCCTGTTTCGACGATGTGGCGATGCTTTCGTTCGGCACGTCCGTTTTGAGGAGCCGTATATGGGCACGAAAAACAATGAAAGTGCCATTTCCATCAAATATTGTGCGGACGTATTGATTGACAAATTCCGTGCCACCATCACTTTGAAAGACTTTTACTTTGCGTGAGAATTGAGTTTGAACAAAACGCAAAAAAAGTTTGAAGAACCAAATAAAAATCGGTTTTGTGCTTAAGAGGATACAACCACGAGAATCTAGAGAAGTCATCCACAAACACAACATAGTATTTATATCCATCTTTACTAGTTATTAGTGATGGTCCCCATAGATCACAATGAACAAGATCGAGAGGAAAGGAAGCACGTTTTTCATTGATAGTAAATGGCAATTTATGTGATTTAGCAAGTTGACATGAAGAACATAAAGTGGGCTTAGGTAAAATAGATGTAAAAGATAAACAACCAAGTCTTTGTAATTTATGAATAATGTCAAAAGCAACATGACCCAAACGATTTTGCCACAATTCAAATGAGGCTTTATTAGAGGAAATAGAAGCAACAAAAGCAAAAGACTTGTCCTGGAGCACGTAAAGACCGTTTTCACACCGACCCTGAGCAAGTGGTTGGTTTGTTTTCCGGTCCTGGATAAAAAAAAGGAATTAGAGAACAGAACATCAATAGGAAAGTCATTTGTCAACTTGCTAATAGAAAGAAGGTTGCAGGTTAAAGATGGAACAACCAAGACATCATTTAATGTAACATGTTTGGTTAACAAGACACAACCTTTGTGAGTAATGGGCATAGAGTGACCATTACCAAAAATGACCGAAGACCCTCCTTTGTAAGGAGAAAAGGAGGATAAATTACTGGTATCATCGGTCATATGACGGTCTGCTCCCGTGTCAGCAGTCCAGTCGGGAGCGTCCTCATTTTGAACATGACATTGAGCGTGAAAGGCACGAGCGAGATCTTCATTTCCAGACGTCGAGGCCATGATGGAGGAGAGTTTCGGACATTTGTTTGCAAAATGTCCATTGGTGCGACACAATTGGCAATGAGCTGGTCGACGGGTTCCATTCGAGGAGGAGCTAGAGGAGCCGGATGGTTGACCACGAGAATAGGAACTCAACGATGAACCACGTTTTTTACTATGGTTTTGGGAAGAGCCAGTGGACCGGTTGTTGGATCAAGTAGAAGGCTAGTGCAACCAAAACCATTTCACTTAATCTATTTTGGTGAAGTTAACAAAAGACTTCCTAAGCTAAATATGGACTTTCGAAGGAAATAGAGTTTCTTCCAAATATTTAGTAAACGATCAACTTCCGAAGACAAATTCTACTTCCAAAGACAAAAGTATTCACTTCCGAAGATCATGTGTAAGAAGTAAAGATCAGAAGACTACTTCTGAAGTATGAAGAAAAGCAGAAGTCCTCAAGCCTCGAAAGAAGCAGCCTTTTCCAAAGTATAAGTGGCTTCGGAAGAACAAGTTCTTCCGAAGCCATTTAACCTTCGGAAGACACTACTATGAACCAGTAGAAATAAGTATGGTCTCTAATAATCCGTTGCAGACCTCTGAGATATTGCATGGTGCTTTCTCAAAAGCCATGTAGTTGATCTTACTTTATTCTACTGTTCACCTTTTGTTAGATATCACAGTTGCTAACTTTAGTTGGTGAAAAAAGGTAAGTCATGGACATGTCATGACTACCATATCTTAGATAAGGAGTTATCTAAGATACCTTAACATTAGCACTGTAGTATTTGATTTAGTTATAGGATCCCAACTGGTATCAAAGTATATCCGGCTATAGGTAGTATTATATATAGTTTCTCATTGTAACTCATAAACCATGCTTGTAAGAGTCTTGTAACACTTTGAGTTGAGAAGCAATATATGCAAGTGCCTTGAAAATTATCTTTCTGTTTTCATTGTTACTTATTATATTATCATCAACTCTTAGAATAGACTCTTCTTCATCTGATCTGAGTGCAACATAAGTGAGTGTGAGAGAAAAACCAAGTGTTAAGTGACAAAAACAAAAAAAACCGATCTTGCAATTGGTATCAGAGCATTTTAGGCTCTTGATTGTGAGATCTTACCATTCTAATCAACCTGTTTTTCACTCCTCCTTATACCTCACTCAAAATGGCCCTCAACAAGTCTGAAGTAGAGATGGGAACTATGACTAAAGTTCCCATCATTACTCCTGAAAACTTCAGGTCATGGAGCAGACGTATGGAAGGCTTCATCATGTACCAAGACATCAAAATGCGGTATTCTATTGTCAATGGCCCGTATAAACCCAACATGGCAGCACCTAGTGGAAACAGTGCTATGATAGAGAAGGCTGTTGAAGATTACTCTGATGAGGACCAGAAGAAGATGGACATTGACAGCAATGCATGACTATTCTTATGACTGTAATACCCAACTCCATCATGGAAGGGATTGAGCATTGCAAGTCTGCCAAAGAACTGTTTGATGCACTTGCTCAAATGTATTCAAGCTCCAATGACTCCAAGAAGGACTCACTGAAAGCAGCAGTTCGAGAACTTCACCTATATTGCTGGAGAGTCTCTCAGCCAGCAGTATTTCAGGTACATGGATCTTATTTCTTCTCTTTAGTCTGTGGGAATCACTTCTGAACTTAAAGACCTCACAAGAAAGTTCATGAGTGTTCTTCCAAATACGTGGACATTCTACTGTGTCTCTATGAAGAGGACAGAGAATCGAAACACTCTAACCATGACCGAACTCTATGGCATCCTTGATGGATATCGTCTGGAGATGGAGAGCAAGAGGGGCCATCAGACAAGCAGACCCCTGAGTCCTCCTGCTAGCAACACTTTGATGGTTGTTGAAGGCTCAGGACCCATACAACCTCAGCACTACTTGACTTACAACCAGCAGCCATCCTGCTTATCTGAACCATACATTACCTTTTTTGAGACTCCAAAGTCTCAATAGACTCAGCATAGTTCCTTTCAGGACAACTGTGCCTTTGTCTCAGGAAGTGGACACTCTAGTGATTTTCAGTACTGCTTTGATAATCTAGAGTGCTTCAGTCCAGATGATGTAGAGTATGTGGACATTGTCCAACAGATGACTCTTTTAACCTACAGAGTGAAGAAGTTCTTCAAGAGAACTGGAAGGCAATTCCCTCAATACCTAACTAACATCAAGTTTGGGTTTGACAAAACCAAGGACAAATTTTACAACTATAACTAACTTGGTCACTTTGCAAGGGAATGCAAGGCTCCCAAGACAAATCCGGGAACCCCACAGGCCTTCACACATCTCTCTACATCAAAGCCCACCGGAAAGTCAACTAAAACAGCTGCAATGGCAAGTTGACTGGAGCTTCATGGTACATGATGTGACTCCTGCTTAAGCACTCATGGCTGGAACAGATGATAACAAGGTATATGAACATCTCTGTACTCCTGCTTGTATTTCTAAGGTTAAACTATATCAAGACTACAATATGTAAATTAAACTGATATTGAGTCTTTAAATATCTTGAAATCTGATTTTAAAAGGGCTGAATCTGACTATCAAAGAAAAATCAAAGAGTTGGAGAAAACTGTGTCCTTATTAAAACATGAACACACAAACTACAAGACTCTAATAAAGGATTTAATATCCAAATTTTCTGAGGCTCAAGCTTAGCTTGTCACTGCTGAGGCTCAAGCCAGGAAGTATGCTATCTCTGAGCAAAACTTCCAAGCTGTTATTGCATCATCCTCCCACTCCAAAATTTTTTATCAAAACAAAGGAGGGTTGGGGACCAATGAAATTTCTCCACCACACTCTTATGAGTCCATAGGATAACCTAGATATGGTACTGAAGAGCAAGAGGTTCCATCTGCTGACCCATCTTCACATGAGTTGACAAATGATGCAATAATAGAGGCCACCACAAGGAAGGAACATGTAAATCAACCTACCTCTCCCAGTGAAGATCAAATCCTAACCACCAAAGCTAGAAGAAGCAGAGCTAAAGGTGCAAGAAGAACTTCTAAGAAAGTGGCCGAGTCTAAGCTGATGATTGACCCAAAACAAAAAGGCATATTCATCTCAGTCGGATTCTAAGTGGTAGATACTTCTGATTCAAGAAAAGAGTGTAGTACCTGCACTCCTGTCCTACCAAAGGATCAGAAGTTAAAGGGAAAGTTTGCTGATGAAGAGAAAAAGCACAAGAAACATCAATCCTCACATTCCCAAAAGACAAACATTGCATGCATAATGTGTAGTCTGTAAAACCACATGGCTAAAGATTGTTACTACAATCCTGCTAGCACACATTATGCAAATAATGTTAGAAAGGAATCAGGGAAGGTTTCTCATTTGGACCTTATCAAATGGTTCAAGTGATGAAAAAGGGAATGCTGGTTTCCGAAGCAAGGTTGCTTTCGTTAGAAAATTCTTCTTCCAAAGGGAAAATGGCTTCGGAAACTAAAGCTGTTAAAATTCCAAAGAACAAGAAAGTTCCCTTGAAACCATCCCAGAAGAAGACTGCTTCTGAAGAAAAGGTGGTGAAGGCTTCTTCCAAAAAGAAAGAAGCTTCGGAAGAATGCCATGCTGCAAAAGCTTCAACAAGCACATCTTCCATGATCAACCAAAATATGGATTAGAAGACCAAGAAGGATGTTGTAGCCCAAACCTCTTCTTCAAAGACATCCATTGAACCCCCATGTTTTACTTTTTGTTCAATTATGTCACTATCATTGGAAGAACCCAAGACCAACAAGGCTTGGGTTTCCAATCAAAACTAATCATCTCATCTTATGTGAAGGGACATCCATATGACAAGAATAACAATATTTGGATTGTGGATAGTGGATGCTCCAGACACATGATAAGGAACAGATCTCTCCTTCAACAATTTCAACATTATGACAGAGGTCCCGTCCAGTTTGGAAGTGAGGCCGGAGGATATATTTCTAGCAAAGTAAGTATATCCAATGGAAAATTAAAAGTTGACAACGTTCATTTTGTCAAACAGCTTGAACACAATCTATTAAGTGTTTCTAAGTTTTGTGATCAAAAGCACCAAATGCTTTTCACAGAACATGAGTGCATTATCCTCAAACTAGGGATGACAATTCCTCCGAAATTGGTACTTCTTAGATCTCCCAGGAAAGGGGATATGTACAAGCTTGATATGAACAATGCTTCCCCAATGGGTGAAGTATCACGCTTTCTTTCCAAAGCTGATAGTGATAAGTCAACACTATGGCATAAACGAATGTGTCATGTGAATTTTAAGACATTGAATAATATGGCTAAAAATAACTTGGTACATGGTTTGCCTAAAAATGAAATTTTTCTGTAAAGATAATTGTATTGCATGCCTGAAAAGGAAGCAACATAAGACATCGCATAAATCCAAAGTTGTTAACTCCATCACCACTCAATTACACTTATTACACATGGATCTATTTGGTCCTACAAGTATAATGAGCATTGGAAGGAAATCATACTTCCTAGTGATCGTTGATGATTTTACAAGATTTACATGGGTATTATTTTTAAGAACTAAAGATGAAACTGCAGAAACACTAAAATATGTTATTCTTAAGATAAAAAATCAAATTTATCACAAGGTTAAGATAATTAGAAGTGATCAAGGGATTGAGTTTAAGAATTTTGTTCTTGACTCATTCTGTAACTCAAAATGGATTGCCAGACAATACAGTGCTCCCAGAACTCCTCAATAAAATAGTGTTGCTGAGAGGAGGAACTGAACACTTATTAAGGCTGCTTAAACTATATTAGCTGATTCCAAACTACCTCTAACATTCTGGGCAGAGGTAGTCAGCACTGCATGCTATATGCAGAACAGAGTTCTTGTAGTTAAGCCACATAGAAAAACCCCTTATGAGCTACGGAAGAAGAGGCTACCGTTCATTGGCTTTCTAAGGTCCTTTGGCAGCAGGTGTACCATACTTAACACAAAGGACAAATTGGCAAAATTAGGTGAAAAATCGGATGATGTTATCTTTGTTGGATACTCTTCTAGCTTTAAAGCTTATAGAGTATACAACATCAAGAATCAACAATTTGAGGAATCATCCACATAGTTGTTAATGAGCACACTCCATGTGTTAGGGGGATTGGACCTGATCATATCTTTGATTTAGAACTATTTCTAAACTATTCTAAACCATCTTGTGAGAATGTTTCAGTTGGAACAGGTGCTCAAAATGATATTGATGCTGATCAACTGTTTGAGCTACCCAGACCTCTTCCAAGTTCTCCAAGAGCTGCCACAAACCAAGCTTCCACTATTGGCAGATCTGACAGCATAACCATATCAAGAAATAGTGGAGCTTCAACCAGTAACTCACTTGTTGATCCTGATAGTTCATCAGGTGAGCCTGTACAACACCAAGCTGATAGAAGTAGCATCTTGAAGGAACAGGAAACTGTTAATGCTCTTCACAACCAACACTTGATGATGTGTAAGACCCCGTTCCCGGGACACTTACAGCTGTTCAATCATCGCACGTAAAATATATATTTATATTTAACCTTCATAAAACATCACAGCGGAATATTAAAATAACTTTTCATTTCTTCATAAATTCTTTTGCAAGTTAATACAATCGTTCATTTCAAAACATCATTCGTTCATATTACAATGCAAAAACATTAAACACGAGAATGCCATCCAAAATGCCAAGTAGCTGCCCCGCGCCATCCTCAGCAATGCTCACCTGCCAACTGAAAAATGCATAAAAAGTCAGCGTTGCTGAGTGAGTTCTAGTTTTATAATAAAACATACTTTACATTCATTAAAACCGTTCTTTACTTCTACATGTGATCACACTTCATACGTACACATAGATAATATCATTATTATCTTCATCATTCGTTCATTAACATCCATTCATTCCATCAAAACCATGAACTTTACCCTACCGTCATGCATAAAGCTAGTACTAGGCCGAAGTCTATCATAGACCCCCCCGTCATGGCGCACAACAGCCTGGACACAGTACCTAGGGTAAATTCACGTGTACCATTGTCATGTGCTATACCCGCCATCATGCATAAAGCCGATACTGGGCCGAGGCCTATCATAGACCTCCCGTCATGGCGCACAACAGCCTGGCCACAGTATCTAGGGTATGCGACAAAGGTTCTATACAAATGGTCAATTACAAAGAAAGACCTCGGTGTGCATCCTTCTGGGGTAGCTAACCCACACACCGTTGATCTAACACCCTTCATTGGGTGGGACTTCCATACATTTGCTTGCAGGCCTTTCGTACTTTCATTCATTCGTTAATGCGTGCATTCATTCATCATGTTCCTCTTTTCATTATCTTCCACTTTACGTTACATAATTTTTTCATTTTATTCATTAACGTTCAACGTAAAGCCATGGGAAAATAATCATACATCACAAGGAACACAAACATAAACAGTCAACATCATCATACAAGGCATCATACATACATAACATACATCATACACATCATGCATAACATCAAACATCATAACATGCCCATCATAACATCTATGACCTTAAAAAGTCAACTTACATAGCCCCCGAGAACCTCCCAAGTCAAAGTCTAAATTACACTTTTTCCCAAGAAGTCAGAAATATTCTAAGTGTTCATCCGCATTTGCCTTTGTTCGTCCGCATTTCCCTTTGTTCATCTGCATTTGCCTTTGTTCATCCGCATTTTCCTTTGTTCATCCGCATTTGCCTTTGTTCATCCACATTTGCCATTATTCATCCGCATTTGTCTTAGTTCATCCGCATTGACTTTACTCATCCGCATTTCCTCCAATACTCATCCGCATTTCCCATACTTAGTCAATATTCATCCGCATTTCCCATACTTAGTCAATATTCATCCGCATTTCCAATACTTAGTCAATTTTCATCCGCATTAACTTTCCATCCACATTGACTTTCATCCGCATTTGCCAAACACTTAAGCAGTTTTTTTCTAAACTTGGGCGTATGAATTACTGTTTGGGCAATTGAGCAGCCTAGGGCACACTATTCATCAGATTCAGTCCCCAAATCTTATCTTTCATGTTCTAAGCTTAACTCTTACATTCTAAGCCTTAGAGACATAATCATAACATCATCAAATCATGAACACAGTCCAGAATCATACCATAACATCATCATACACACATTCAAACGTACGGGTATAAAACCCAGTTTTATGAAAACATACATTCATGCGTTTCCAGCCTCAAAATCAGTTAAAACATGTAAAAGAGGGGTTCTAGAACTCACCTTTGCAGCTCTTGAGTATGGCTTCTTCCAAACCCATTTGCAAATGAGTTCAACCACCTAGAAATCCACTAAAACACACACCCGAACACAAACAAACACACATAAGCATACAACCGAAGCTATGGCTAGTTAAGAACATCATAAACACATGAATTCTTACCTTAAATTTGAATTCTCAGCTTGTTTTCTTCATGACCTGAGAGTTATGCTACACTTTTCTTTCTCTATCTCTAAAAACGCAAATCTGGATGTTGTAAGAGTAGAGTGGGCTGCCATGCCCACTTTATACCCACTTTCAAACCTTTTGTCCTTTTGACACTTTTTACCCCTTAACTTGGGTAAAATATCTTTTCTTTCATTTTCTTCACTTTATTCTTTCTTTCTTTGACTATATACAAAAAATAACCGGGTGTTACAAGTCCACCCCCTTATATAGGTTTCATCCCCAAAACCTGTTATTCCTCAAAGAATTGTGGGTAATGCTGCCTCATCTCTTCTTCTGTCTCCCACGTAAACTTGGATCCCTTCCTGTGCTTCCACTGTACACGCACAAGAGGAACCACTTTATTCCCCAGCCTCTTCTCTTTTTGATCAATGATTGCCACTGGTTGCTCCAAATAATTGAGCTGTTCATCTACTTCGATATCCTCCAATGGAACAATCACATCTTCATCTGCTAGACACTTTCTTGGATGAGAGACATGGAATGTAGGGTGAATTCCACTTAACTCATCTAGTAACTCTAATTTATAGGCCACCTCTCCTACTCTAGCAATGATTCAAAGAGGCCCTATGTATCTTGGGCGCAACTTGCCTTATTTTCGGAACCGAATGATACCCTTCCAAGGTGAGACTTTCAACATAACCTTGTCACCCACCTAGAACTCAATCGGTCTACGTCGTTTATCGGCATACGACTTCTATCTATCTTTGGCTACCTTCATGAAGGCTTTGATCCTTTCAAGCTTCTCAGTCGTAGCCTCGATCACCTCGACGCTCTCTAACTCTTTCTGACCAATATCACCCCAACAAACGGGTGTTCGGCATCTCCTACCTTATAGCATCTCATAAGGGGGCATACCAATGCTAGCATGACGACTGTTGTTATATGAGAACTCAGCTAACGGTAAGTGGTCATCCTAACTTCCTCCAAAATTGATAACATAGGCACGAAGCATATCCTCCAGCATCTGAATGGTCCTTTCTGACTGACCATCTGTCTAAGGATGATAAGTCGTACTAATGTGCAACCTTGTCCCCATCGCATCGTGGAATTTCTTCCAAAATTTAGATGTAAACCGGGTGTCATGATTACACACAATAGACACTGGCACACCATGACGAGTTACAATTTCCTTTATGAAAAGATCCGCCACCTCTCGGATGAATACGTCTCGCGAATTGGTAGAAAGTGAGCACTCTTTATCAAACTATCAACTATCACCCATTTAGCATCATACCCTTGCGCGGTGCGCGACAGCTTCGTAATAAAATCCAACGTGATGTGCTCCCACTTCCACTCCGGTATATCCAAAGTTTGGATCTTTCCATATGGATTCTGATGCTCTGCCTTCACTTGCAAGCATGTAAGACAATTACTCACATACTCCACTACGTCACGCTTCATACCCGACCACCAAAAATCTTTCTTCATGTCTTGGTACATCTTTGTAGCACCAGGATGAATAGAGTATCGAGTCTTGTGAGCTTCATCCATGATCTTCATGCGTAGATCCCCAAAATGAGGAATCAACATTCGTCCAAATCGGGTTCTAACACCAAGTGATTTTTCACCCAATTCCGCAACCAGACCTCTTATTCTTTCAGAGTTAAGATGATCTTCTTTCAATGCCTCATCTTGAAATTCTTTGACTTGCTTCATCACGTCGAAGGTCATGATCAACTGGTACGCTTTCACTCGAATCGGTTTGGGTCTCTCTTTCCGGCTAAGGGCATCCGCCACCACGTTGGCTTTGCCCGGATGGTAATGGATCTCGCAATCATAGTCCTTTATAAGCTCCAACCATCTTCTCTGCCTCATGTTCAAATCTTTCTGCTCAAAGAAGTACTTCAAGCTCTTGTGGTCAGTGAATATGGTGCACTTTGTACCGTATAGGTAGTGCCTTCAAATCTTTAACGCAAAGACCACGACTGCTAGCTCCAAGTCATGAGTAGGGTAGTTGTCCTCATGAACCTTTATCTGTCGGGATGCATATGCTATAACTTTTCCCCTCTCCAATAACACACACCCCAACCCCGAGTAGGAAGCATCAGAATAAACCACCAGATCTTCACTTCCATCGGGTAATGACAGAACAGGAGCTTGAGTCAACCTCGCTTTCAATTCCTCAAACGCCTTCTCTTGAGCTTGACCCCATACGAACTTTACATCTTTCCGGGTCAACTTAGTTAGTGGAGAAGCGATCATAGAGAACTATTGAATGAACCTCCTATAGTATCCTGCCAAACCCAAGAAATTACGAATCTCGGATGGCGTCTTTGGGGACTTCCATTGCATCACTGCCTCCACCTTTGCTGGGTCCACCATAATCCCTTCAGGATTTACCACATGACCCAAGAATTGGATCTCGCGTAACCAGAATGCGCATTTGGTGAATTTAGCATATAACTTCTCCCTTCTCAACGTCTCCATCACCTCTCAAATATGACCGGCATGCTCCTCTTCACTCTTGGAATAAATCAGGATATCATCGATAAACACAATCACTTATTTGTCCAACATTGGTCGGCACAGTCGATTCATCAAGTCCATTAAAGCAGCTGGCACGTTGGTCAAACCAAATGACATAACGAGGAACTCGTAGTGACCATAACGCGTGCGAAAATCTGTTTTAGGGACATCCTGCTCTTTCACCTTCAACTGATGGTAGCCTGATCGAAGATCTATCCTGGAGAACCAACTGGAACCTTGAAGCTGATCAAACAAATCATCAATTCTCGGTATGGGGTATCAGTTCTTTATCGTTAACTTATTCACCTACACATCCTCATGCTACCGTCCTTTTTCACGAATAGGACCGGAGCACCCCAAGGAGAGATACTCGGTCTAATAAACCCCTTATCAAGTAGCTCTTGCAATTGCTCCATCAATTCTTTCATCTCAGTAGGAGCCAGCTGATACGGTGCCTTGGCAACAGGTTCGGCACCTGGTATCAAATCAATCTGAAACTCAATCTCATGGTTAGGTGGCACTCCTGGTAAGTCTTCGGGGAACACATCTGGAAAGTCACACATAACCGGGATATCGGATAGCTGTGGTGTTGGTGTATCCACGTCCTTTACATAAGCCAAGTAGGCGCTACATCCACGCCTCATACACTTTCCCACCACCACCATTGAGATTACTTTCGGAATCACAGTGACTCGATCACCATAAACCGTCACCAAACTTCCGTCAGGCGCTGTCAAACGAATCATCTTCTTGCGACATATAATGTTCGCCTCGTAGTCCGCTAGCCAATCCATTCGAAGAACCACATCGAAACCAACTAAGATCATCACGAATGGTCTAACCGGAAACTTATGACCTTCTAATTCCACATCACATCCTTCTATCACCTCAGAAATCCTGGTAGACTTACCTATGGCAGTTTCTAAATCAAAGGGCACATCTATATTCTTACTACTAACAGACAGTTTAGCACAAAAAGCAGCAGACAAGAAACTTTTACTAGCACCATAATAGAATAACACAGAGGCTAAAGTTTGGTTTACTAGAAACGTACCTAACACAACATCAGGGTCCGTCCTAGCCTCCTCCTGCGTTATCGTAAACGCTTTGGCACTCGCCCTCGATCCTTCACCTCCAGTCTTCTTCACCCCAGAACTCTCAGCCCTCGGCTTATTACAGTCTCTACTCATGTGGCCCTCCGTACCACAGTTGAAACATCAGACCGTACGACAGTCCTTTGCTATATGCCCCGTCTTCCCATATTTTTAGCATAAGTTCGATCCCAACCTACATTCACCGATATGCTCTCTTCCACACTTGCCATATCTCTATGACACCGCACAGTATGTGACCACACGACAGTCATCCACCCGCGCCTTCTTATTACTCGTCGGGGCACCACCCCGACCAAACCTTTTTCCATTCCAATTCCGATCGCTACCACCTTTCTTGCTACCTTTGATCACCACCACAGAGGCGTCACCTGATCCGGCACCAGCCGTGCCATTTCGTTGAATTTGGTGGTGTATTGTTGATGTGTCATGGTTCCGGCTTCCAGCTGCAGGAATTCCCTTTCCACATTATTCATTTCCCGGTGAGTACAGAACTCCTCAATTACCAACTTTTTCAGCTCGGACCACCTCATCCTTTCGATAGCCCGACTACCCTCAGCTTGGTTAATATTGTCACACCATCATAAAGCTGAGTCCACAAAAGATTGGGCAACAAACTTTACTTTTTGATCCTCTCGGCACTCGCTGATGTTCAGAACAACTTCCATTTCTCTCACCCACCGGTGAGCAGCAGTAGCAGTGTCGTTACCATCAAAAGTAGGGGGCTTGCATCATCGAAATGCCCCATATTTACAGCCTTATGGCGCCTCCGGCACAGGTTCTTCTTCTTCCTCTTCTTCTTCGTCATCAGAGAGAACCATCTCAATCTTGGGCTGTTTGCTTTCGCCCGTAGGACTACTTCTTTCCTTCCTTTCTCCTTCCCTCATAGCCTTGATAACTTCGGTCACCACCGACGGTAAGATCGTTTGCATGACTTGATGCACTTCTTCAACCACGACCTCCTTTACCGAGGCTCTTAAGTTAGCACTCTCATCACCGCTCTCTGGATGAGGGGTCTCGGGTTCTTCATGAACCACCCTTTTGGCTCTAGGCCTTCCTCTCATGACCTGTGGTTCAGCACCACGTCCACCACCACGTCCACCACGCAAAGGCTTTTTATGATCTACCACTTGCCATCCTCTAACACACACATTGAAAGTTTTAAACAAAAACACGGTCATTCAAGGGAACAGCTCAGTTTATGTCAAGTATAGTAAGTCCCTAATTACAATGGCCAGTTTGATTAGCCACTTACTTTACTCTTCATACTCCAAGCATTACCTATCCTGACAACATCACTATCTAAATCTACAAGCAGCACATAAACCACATCACATGCGCACATAATACCGGTTAACATTACGAAAATACGTCATGGCACACAGCTACTTGGACTGGCATCCCTTCCCTTTCCGTCCCATTTTCAGTTTAAGTTTAGGTTTATTTTGAAAATTTACCCGTTTCACTTAAACTTTGGCTCTGATACCAACTTGTAAGACCCCGTTCCCGGGACGTTTACAGCTGGTCAATCAGCGCACGTAAAACATATATTTACATTTAACCTTCATAAAACATCGCAGCGGAACATTAAAATAACTTTTCATTTCATCATAAATGCTTTTGCAAGTTAATACAATCATTCATTTCAAAACATCGTTCATTCGCATTACAATGCAAAAACATTAAACACGAGAATGCCATCCAAAATGCCAAGTAGCTGCCCCGCACCATCCTTAGCAATGCTCACCTGCCAACTGGAAAATGCGTAAAATGGCAGCGTTGCTGAGTGAGTTCTATATTTATAATAAAACATACTTTCATTCATTAAAACCGTTCTTTACTTCTGCATGTGATCACACATCATACGCACACATAGATAATATCATTATTATCTTCATCATTCGTTCATTAACTTCCATTCTTTCCATCAAAACCATGAACTTTACCCTACTATCATGCATAAAGCTGGTACAGGGCCGGAGTCTATCATAGACCCCCCATCATGGCGCATAGCAGCCTGGCCACAGTACCTAGGGTAAATTCAGGTGTACCATTTTCATGTGCTATACCCGCCGTCATGCATAAAACCGATACTAGGTTGAGGTCTATCATAGACCTCCCGTCATGGCGTAGAGAAGCCTAGCCACAGTATCTAGGGTAAGTGACAAAGGTTCTATACAAATGGTCAATCACAAAGAAAGACCTTGGTGTGCATCCTTCTGGGGTAGCTAACCCACACACCGTTGAGCTAACACCCTTCATTGGGTGTGAACCTCCATACATTTGCTTGCAAGCCTTTCTTACTTTCATTCATTTGTTAATGCTTGCATTCATTCATCATGTTTCTCTTTTCATTATCTTCCATTTTACGTTACATAATAATTTCATTTCATTCATTAACATTCAACGTATAGCCATGGGAAAATTATCATACATCACAAGGAACACAAACGTATGTTAGGACCGTTTCGGTACGGAGTACTAACTGATTTACGTGTATACCAAACCAAATAGTGCGGAATCCTATTTGATTGGTGATCCAATCAGTGAGAACGCAAGTATAATCGATCTAATAATGAATCAAAACATTAAGAACGATTGTAAGATGATTAACTACAATCTTTGAACTTGGAACAGGTGTTCTTGAGTCTCTGGACGGCTAGGGTACGATTATGTGCGTAGGTATTCGAATTGTTAAGTTTTTTCATGAATTAAGTGGTATTTATAGGTTAGGGTTTTCCATTCGTACGACTGAACATAATCGATCTAATAATGAATCAAAATGTTAAGAACGATTGTAAGATGATTAACTGCGATCTTTGAACTTGGAACAGGTGTTCTTGAGTCTTTGGAGGGCTAGGGTACGATTATGTGCGTAGGTATTCAAATTGTTATGTTTTTCCACGAATTAAATGGTATCTATAGGTTAGGGTTTTCCATTCGTACGACTAAACCATTAGCATGGTTCAGTCGTGCGACTGAAGCATGCGGTTGATCCATCCAGACGACTGAAGGTCCAGTCGTGTGACTGAGTCAATCTCATGTCACAATCGTGCGACTGATCCAGTCTCCTGGTTCATTCGTGCGATTGCTCCATTAGCATGAAGTATTCATGCGTATGATCCATTAGCATGGTCCATTCGTATGAGAACTTCACACGATTAAGTTTAAACATGTTTCTCAACCATTATTGACTAAGAACTATGTAAACAACCACAAACCTAAATTGTTAGTTCAATACACAATATACAATGAAATATTAAACATTATAAGCATCAACTACATATTGTATTTCATTCATACCCATTCAATTACATATATGTAAGACATGAAAGACATTTTACATTGAGCTCCTAAACTAGGTACATATGTATCAACAAACTCCCCCTTAGACCTAGTTTACATCTTTGTCTAACATTCTTCATCAGCTCTTTAAATTTCTTGTACTTCTCCTCACTTGTAACTCCTGCATGTATTTCGAATACAAAGTAGAGTCTTATCATGTTTTGGAACTGGAGGGCTTGTACAATGTCTTACGCGTCATAGAACAGTGGCCACTTGTATAAAGTGTAGACATTATCAGAAGACAAGTTAGTTAGCCACATTGGGTCAAATACTCGGATAGTTTCCATATTACCTTCTCTATTCAGAACTATGACCGCCTCACCTGTTCTCCAATCATAGTACCACCACTTGAAGTGTGGAGTGAAGTCCTGTGGCATTTCCTTTAAAGGGATTCTTGACATCATGCCTTGGAGGACTCCACTTCAGCACTATCTTTGGCTTGCTAGTAATGGAATCAACTTCAGACCGTCTGATGTATCTCGTCGGTTGTTGAGGTTTGAAGTTGACCCACCTGGTGTGGTACTCTTTCTTCAAAGCAGTCTCAAACCAGCCTGACATTTTTCTTGGGTCAGCATATAACAGCTTCAGTTTGGCCAGCTGGTTGAGCTCAAAACCAGGTAGAGTCTTTAGATCATGTGGGAATCTAAAGTACTCTATACCCTTCTCTCTCTTTACAGCATACACATTAAGATCCTCAAAATAGGCCCACGAGATAATTTTGCCTGACACCTTGTGATGCTTCTTCACTTTGTAGAGCTTGGTGTAGACACTCGACTTTGTAGCAGTGCGTTAGGCTCGGATCTCTGCAAAACCAACCACACATTAAGCCTTTTTGATGTTGACATCAGCATCTGAAGCTTGGGCTTGATCCTTATTCTTCTTGGAATCTTGCTCCATCTGATCTAGTATCTCAAACGTATCATTGACAAGAGTATCACCCAGATTGGGGACCACATTTCCCTCTTTGTCAGCATACTCTGGATAGTGCTCCGCAGTGACGTCCTCGATCTCGATCTTGTCTATGTCATTCAGCTCATCGTCACTGGTAACTTCAAAAGTCGGAGCGTCCTTGACAATCTAGTCCGGATTGAGCCGGAACATCTCAGCAAGTTTCTCATCTGTAAGGTCATGAAGGATTTCTCCTTCTTCTGGAGTATAGCTTACTGATCTTCGAACAATCCCTTGCAAATCAAGAATCATTGTAAGTTGAGACTTGATTTGCTGAAGGGGATCAACATCGTACTCATTTTGCTGAGATGATTGATCTGCTTGATTTAAACATGTAACATATCAATTTGTTAGTAATTAATCAAGACAAACAACCATTTGATAACAATATATAAACATTAATTACATAAATTTAATACATGATTTAAGTACAAAAGCTTTCAAATACATAAATATCTAAGCATTACTTTTCCCTGAATAGCTGGCTCATCAGTCGGAGGGGCAGAAGCTGAGGCTCCTTGATCCTGAGCTTTCTTTGAACTTCGCTCTCCAGCCTATGTGGATGCTGATACAGCTGCATCATCTCCTTCATCCTCATCTCCTCCCTTCTCCTCTCTTTTATCTCCATCACCTTCTGCATCAGTCTCATCATAATCATCCTCAACCTCCTCATCATCCTCATCATCACCATCATCATCTCCTTCTCTGATCTTGAGAGGATCATCTTTGGAGCCTTTGAGTCATAACATCAGCTTCTTGTCCTTCACCTCAAGATCCTCTATCCTCTGAACTAAGGAAGTCTGCAGCTCACGAAGCTCAGTAATCTCATGTTGCTGAGCTGATATCTGCTGAGATTGGTGAGCAATCTGCTGAGCTTGGGTAGAATTAAGCTCCACAAGCTGACGTAATTATGCAGCTCTCTCTTCATCAGCCGCCAACAGCTTCAGCACCATTCGGTTGAGTGCTGACAGTTGTTCCTCTACCCTGATGTGGGGCAGAGATGATCCTGTAGTGAATGATGGGTAGGATGACGGTCCGGATTGGAGGCTGGTTGTGGTAGTGGTGGAAGTGGTGAATATGGGTGGTGGCATATGAGTGGGTGGTGGATGGTGGGATGTAGTGGTGATAGATGGGAGTGTGGTGGTGATAGGTGGTGTGGTAGTGGTGGTGGTAGCAGTAGTAGTAGTGGTGGGTGGAGTGGTAGTAGTGGTGGTGGGTGAGGTAGTGGTGGTGGTGGTAGCTGTGGTGGCAGTGGTGGAAGAGGTAGTGATCAACGTGTACCTCCGTCTCTTGGGC
>BJCM01211388.1:0-23636 GCA_018326385.1 Flaveria bidentis
AGTCTGCTTTGTGGTTCTTTCTTACAACCATTTAATTCCAGTGTGGGAACCGATGGATAGGTATTGGTAGTACTACTTGGGTTGACACCCCCACCCTCGTGTTAGTATACTAGTTAGTACCAGCAGTCGCCAGCAACGGGCCTTGGGTGAATATATTCGGAAAAGATTCTTTGTGTACGTCGTTAGGTTTGGTTGTAAAGCTCATGTCATGTGATTTTGCTTACTTATAACTGTATGCACGGTATTCTGCAACAACATTATACAACATCAATTACTTATTTACTTTTAAACCTGCGAGCTCACCAACAATTTTGTTGACCATTTTGAGCATATCTTTTCAGGTGTCCATGCTAGCTGAGGATCTAGGTGTGCTGCCTTAGTGGAGACCCTAGGATGCATTTTGTGGCTAAACTTGGTCTTTTGAAAACAATTCTTGTAATCTATTTCAAACAACATTATACTGTTGTAACTTGTTTCCGGGTTGTGGGAATTGCATGCAATGTTATCATCTATGTTTATGTGAATCATGTATCATGCTTATGCTTATGGCTATGTTGTCGTGAATACTAATTAAACACGACACAAGTCCTCTTGTTGTCGGGTGTCTTCATGACACGCTTGTCATCATTATTATTATTGCATCTCTATCGCTTACCATGTGTTATGACGATCCCGTCTCGTTACATCCCCGTGTTTCCGCTCCTAACGGGGGTGTGACAGTTCCCTTGAAAACCATGTTATAAATGAAAACCATAAAAACCAAGGGTTACATATATGTAAGTACATATTACAAAGTATACAACTAATAGTAACGTATGCGTAGGGGTTATGTTTATGTATGTATCTGTTAACAATGTACAACTAAAAGTTACTTACATATAACTCATACAAGTTACGTATACGTAAGTCGTTTCGTAATCATTGTCACTCCTTGGAGTTTAAACTAAATAATATATACTGAACTCAAAAAATAAAGTTGAATTTTACTCAAATATATTTTAAACAATAAAAATATTAAATCAATTATAAATCATGTGATTGGGAAGTGGAGGGTTCACGGTTTTTATTTATAAACATGGTTTTTATTTGATCTCTCCCCTATATATATATATATATATATATATATATATATATATATATATATATATACACACACACATACATACATATATTTACATACATATATATATATACATACATACATACATATATATATACATACATACATATATATATATATATACATATATATATATATATATATATCAATTAGGGAAGGTTACTAATTGCAAAAAAAAAACGTGAGAAGTGTATGAAGTTATTATGGCATGACACATGTCTTTTGAGAGATGGGTAATTTTATTTGCGCCACAATTACGCATATACGGTGGATAATAATGCAAGTATATTAATAATTACACAAGTTATATTCATAATAACACAAGTTAAATTACTCAAGTTATAGATAATAATTACGTAAGTTATTTATAATTACGTAAATTATATGATAAATACACAGTTAATAATCATGCAAATTGTACGTACATCAGATAGATATTAAAAAAATAGTAATACTATATTCAAATTAAAGAGAATATAATGCTTGATGTTATGGTGTAACTTTTTTTAAAACATAATGTTGTATATAAAAGTTATATACGTTTAAAAAAATTAGGACATTTAAAAAAACGTCAACTATCGTAGGCTATCTACAAATAAACCCTCCAGAACTCTTTCTTGCATGATTGTTCTAATACCTATTCTGAATCGTTAATTTCTTAGATCTAGTGTTGAAATTACTTCTTATACTTCACATAAAAATAACACTTTGTATTCTAATTTTTCTTATATACATTTATTGTATAAATAATCGACACATTGTGATACCCAAATCTTCTTAATAGACTAATTTATGAAATTACTAGCTTTAGTAATCTCATCTGTATATTACACGGGTTAAATAAATAAAATAATAAATTAAAATGAGACTTTATTAATTATAAAATAATATCTTAAGATAAAATATATTTGAAACTACATATGAGTAAGGATTATCAATAATAATAAAACAATAATACTATTTTTTTAGAATTTTTCTTTTTATTTTTTTTGTATTTTCAAAAAAAGTAACCATTTTGTTTTAGCGCAAAACGTTTTAAAAAATTACAATTTTATAAAAAATCTTTAGTATACCCCTCAATATGCATTATTTTTATTATCAAAATTAAACTTTTTAAAACACTAATTTTAAAATATCTAATATTTGTAAAAAAATGTTTGATATTTTATAAAATTTGTTACTTTAAAATAAAATTATTAAAAAAATATCTTTCTTAAATTATGATAAAAATAATTTATAATCCAAAAAGAATTTAATAATTTTTATTGATAATTTATATAATTATTTAATAAGAGAAAAAAACATGAAAATTTTAATAAGAAGAAATTGATACTGCTATGCGTACCATTTAGTTACTATTTTTTTAAGTAGAATGATGTAGATTATAAGAATAAGTTTACGTTTATTTTATCATCAAGCACATACTCTCTACCTTATATCTATTCTATTTATAAATTCATAACATCTATGATCTACATGATTCAAACCAACAATATGTGAGTGAGGAGTACATTACTTTATCCATATTTATCATAAGAACTTATTGTACGTATGGACTAGGTACAGAATCAAGTGTTAACAAGGTTAAATTTATGGGTGTTAAATGTAAATACCATATTGAGGGATTATATCAATAATACGATATCTTAGTGAATTCAATAAGAACACTCATAAAGTTTTTGTAAGAACCTGGTAATTAAAGCAGGTTGAGGTTGTCACTTTGTTAACAACAAGGAGTGTTTGTGCGAGTCATACGATCGGCAAGAAATGGTACAAAACTCAGTTCTGCATCATCTAAATTATTATCATTAGTGATATGAAGTCTCAATAATATATATTTCTTCCGATGTGTTTTCTCCATCTAATTCTCAATTCTAGGTTGAAGAAATTGAACGTAAAATTATGATTAAATTCAAAGAAATCAAGACTTGTAATATAATGGTTTTCAGTTTAAAGACATTACTTCTTATGGTCATATATTGTTAGAAACCATTTCTCTTTAAACCTCGATTAAGTTAAGATTTTGAAAGGGTTAATCTTGAATATTATGAATATGGGTCAAAGATGGGTCATTGTTGCATGGGTTATTACGTGGATGGTAGCATAGTTGCATGAAAACTTTCTATTTTGTTTGTTTGTTTAAGTTAGTGGGTGAGTTAATTATGAGTCAAATGCAGTGGGTAGTTATCTTAATGGGTTAGTGGTCTGCAGTAGGTAGTAGGGTAGAAGGTTACTTGTTCTAGTTTCTATATATGTACTTTGTTTGATAGCAATGAAAAGTGTGGGTTTTCATTAAACGTATGCAACACTAAAAGCAAAATCATGTTCTCATCTCTTATTCAATTAACAAGTATACGGACCGTGAGTGATTCGAGCTTTATCTTTGCTTGATTTGGAGTGCCTGATATCCAACAGGTTTTGGGTTTTTAGTGTTTTTTCAGTGATTTTGAGTAGTTAGAACTTAAATGAAAATATGAACCAAGATCGATGAGCACCAATCGGTGGAAATAAACAAAACAAGCTACAGAACAACTTTATGTTGAAACTACGCATTGCTGCATGAAACAACTAGTCAATTTGACGGTTACAACAATTGATTGACAATTAAACACTAAATGGATTTTTCCGTGTGAACTAGGTTGTTGCTGATAGGCGATTATATGCACTATCACCAGTTCCTACCGATCGCACACCTACTGCTAATTGGCCGAATGCTACTGATGGCATACTTTCTACTGATTTATAGTTGCTACTACATAAAGTATATCAAAAGCTAAGGTCTCTACCCCATAGGCTTATTGGTGCTTCCCCCATGCGTGTTGTTGTTAGTCGGTTTTGAAGTTAGATTTGGCTCAAATGAACGTGCACTCTGCTACTATTAACTCTAAATGAAGCTCTTTGATGTGATAAGTGTTGATATAAGATGTGATAGGAGTTTGAAATCGGTGCCTAGGGTGAATGTTACAGGAGTTGCAATTGGTGATTTCCTCCCATGCAAGCATGTCTCTTGAAATAGAGGATCGAGTTAATAAAATGTTGAGGGATCACAAGAGGACCTAGTGTGTAAGAGACATGAAATCATGTACCCTCATCTGAGGCTCATAGATAAGATGGAGGATCGAAAAAGGTTATTTACATTTAGAAAGGTGATAAACAACATGATAAGAGAAGTGGAAGATGTTAGAGCCTTCAGGTAACAGGAGATGTAAATTATCCTGACCATATAATTAAGTAAGTAATTAATTCTTTTTAAACTTCAATCACATAAAATGATAAAATCTACTTTCGGTTATTTACCAAGTAAACTGTAAATTCACATCTAATGGAACGAACAACATATGAGAATATATTCATTTTTGAAAGATATAAACATATAGAAGCTCATTCCATACATCCGGCACACCAGGAAGACACCAATGTATACAATCTGAATAACTACTTGGGTTTGATAATTTTTCTTCACTCAATGCGTCCCACTGCTTCCTATAAATTGAAGGATGACCCTCTTTTCTGTATTTTGAAAGTTGAGTTATGTTTATGATTTCGATTTTCAAACCTCTTGATTTTAGTTCTTCAATGGTATTTTCTACAATTCTCATCATATCAGGATCTATTCCATTGCGTGTATATTCCTCCTCGGTAATCATATCAGTCTCACTGTAACAGTTTTGGCCGGTAGACGCACCCCACTCTTCAGCCCTACGTACCATATGTATATATATATCGATGATTAGAAAGTTTAAGCGATATGGTTATGGAAATGCTCACACGCTAAAGATCGTGACATATAGTAACTACTTTATATGCTCTTACTTTTCATGAGTAGGTGACATGCTGATGAAAAATAATTGAGTCTTGGCGCGATCAACATGTATCTCTAGCCAGTCCGACCATGTTTTAAGAGCCATTTCATAGCTTCGTCGCATCTCCACTTCTTTGTATATCCCGTCCTCGTCTTTAAACGAACCCCACCTAATCATCATTAAGTTCAACATCTTGTTAATTATGTTACTTTCTTTAAGCAACATATAAATTAATTGTATTTAGTGAACAACTTAATGATGTTTCTCCAACCATGAAGACTTTTAAGTACAACTATATCAGTAATTATAAACAATTATCTAGATTTGAGTATGACTTACAAGACTTTGATATGTGGTTGTTTCCACCAAAGATAGGAATTAAAGACTAGTATATCTGCATCTGTCCAAACCCGAGCATGCTTCTCGATGGACTGTGACCGAACTATCCTTTCAGGCAACCGATGGTTCACTGGATCGTCCGAGTTAGACTCAACCAACAAAGGTTCCCAGTAGAAGTCGATTGACGTGTTGTAACCCTCCATTTCATCCAATATTCACCCAAAAAAAATGGAATATTTCAAAACACACTATAAAATTACAGTATATATAAAAACACACCAGTATAAAAATTGGTTTAATCAATGTACTGACACAAAAAAACAAAGATATCTAATGTACTTACAAGGGCTTTAAAGGAGATTAAATTGGAACCAGTGTTGTTCATGAGTTTCATGTTTGGATCATGAATGGATGAATCTAAAAGACAAACCATTGAAACCCATTGACCTCTATTTAAAGAATCCCCTACAAACACCATCCTCTTGTTCCTTAGCTTCTCCAATAATCTTGTTGCATTGAACCTAACATGATCAAGAAATCAAAATCATTTCAAGTCAAACTTTGATCAAGATTAAGAACCAAGAAATAGAATAACTTCTACAACATATATTGGCTAGCCTAACATTTAACTAGGGGACACACAAGACTAATTAAAGATTTTCCCTATTAGTCTTTTAACTTTTACCCATGGACAAACTCAAGGATGGACCAGTCTTTAACGGGTAACACAGTGGTAAGCGTTTGAGTTCTTTAGATCGAACTCCCATCGTTTTTTTAAGTTTTTTAGCCCTTGAAGACCACCTGCGTGGCGTTACTAGGTGTTGTCCCTTGAGTTCTTTGGTAATAGGTTCTCATGGTACGTTACCATAAAACTTATGGATATATGGACCTATATGGGTGCGAGTGAATACCTCGGGAGGTCACAATGGTTAGGTTGCCACCTCCAATGTTGATAGTTCAAATCCTGTCTTCCAAACTTGTTGCAAGCCAACTGATCCGACATGAATTTGCATTCTTTCTCTTTGTAAAGCGGGTAGGATTCGTTATCAAACACCCATTTCCCAGAAAACAAATCACACTCCGACTGCGAGTAGCCAGAAAACGTAACATCTACTGTAACCGGAATCATGTTTAAGGTGACATATTCACGGGCCACATAAACCGCCACGACGAAAAACACAACGAAAAGAAGTGATACAAAGAACCGAATGATATTGAATTTTACTGATGCTCCCCATGTTATGGGAACAAAGTTTTGGTTTCTTGCCACCATTAAAACAAAAATGTTATTATCTTTTAATTATGCAGCTTTTGGCTTGTATATATGATTGACTTCATTTGTCCCTTATTTAAGTTTCTAATAGTTGGTGGGAATTGATGTTTTTCTTGTCATAAGAAACTTATATTATTTTTGATCTTTTATTTGACGGGTAGGAGTAGTGGCCAAGTTGGAACTGAATTGTTTTTGAAGTACTCCTTGTCATAATGATTGAAATAATCTTTTTGTTGGAAAGTTTGAAATATTAATATTCTATGTCATTGTAGTTTTTCCTGACTGTTCCATAAACATTTTAAATCGGAACCAACTATACAAGTAGTTTGATATATAACGATTAGCTTGCAAATTGCAATAACTAAAAACATTAATTAAGTAATAAAAGAATCAATGACAGATCAATTGTTTTAGAAAAGGGATAGTCGTTGGTTTTAGTTTGGTACCGTGGAAGTTGGTGACATGTCTGAAATATATTCGTTAGCTACAAGTATGTCTCATCCACTTTTCATCTAGGAATATTATGCAAACAAAATGTAACTTCTTTTTAAAAGATTTTAACTAAATTTAGGTCATCCCAAACCTTTTTAACATACAATTTCTTCATATACAAATATGAAGAGTAGATATATCCACTAATTTAGAGTACATATATCTATTTCAAATTGGTGGTGAGAAACTTTCGGTCATGGGTTACCTTTAGTAAATTTTCTACTACTTTACGTGTATGGGTATTAAGGAAGGACAAATTTTGTGGCGGTTGATGTTGTGATAACATTGTGGCAAACATGATACGTTGTGAGTGGCAAGGTAGGGAAGGAACAACCCGTCGCAAATTACTGACGAAATTTATTGCAGTCGAAATTAATAAAAAGATTAGTGTCAGATTAATAGCCAAACTAATCCTAATTGGTCAAAAACATTCAAAAGTTGTCAATCATGGTCAAAGATAGTCGTTGTTGGACATATAAATACAATCAAAATTGGTGCTTCTAGAGATTTCTTTGAATCGGTTAAGGATGTGTTAACTATGCATTCGACATGGTCCCTGTCGAGCACTCGTCGGGAGCTCCTTCGTGCAATCTTCTTGTCTATATTATGGTGTTTATGGAAAACAAGAAATGATCAAGTATTTGGAGGAAAACAAAAGCTTTCGTGCAATCTTCTTGTCTATATTAGTGTAACAATGAAATTATCGACAAATTAGTTAATAAAAGTTGTAATCAATATGAATCATGAACAACGATGACTTGTGCATTTCTTGATATGGTTTGATTTAATAAAGCTAGAGGTTGAGTTCGTCTCGTTTAGAATTTTATTCTTAAAGTTCAATTAAACTAGGTAAAGTTTAATTAAGCTAGGCTTGTGAGAAAACTATTAAGTTCGAGCTCTAGAGCAAAAGAACGATAAAAAAGAGAAGCTGGAACGTAAAAATATTTCTTTTACATATTGTGGACTTATACCAGACTCTCCCCAAAGTTAATACTATTTTTAAAGAGCCCGTTTTTCATAAATAGTTCTTTAAAATACACTAAAAGAGAAAATCTTGTGTCCAATGCTCTTGTATGCATAGAATTCGGGAGGTGTCGGGATACTTTGCCTATAAAGTATGCATGTTTACTCGTGTATTTCTACAAGTTTGTTTCTCCGACTTGTACTCATGATCTTCATGTCACTAAATCGGCTAAAAAGTTTATTATTTTCTACCTCTTTGTGTATATATATACATCAATCATTCAAGATTCCTAACACATATTGTCTTGTTAGTGCAAGTTGGCTGCAAGGTTCTTTTCTTAAATGTCATGTGATGAACACAGGATCCAAAACAAAAATACAAAGAAGATATTTGCAACTTGGAATTTATTTAGAATTAGAATAAAAATGACAGTCCTTCAAAGGGATATAATAGATTGCACGTTATCACATAACCCAACTTGCAAGGCGGGCAGTTGTACTTTATTCGCTTATCTAACATAGATAAAAAGTAATTCAAAGAACTATATACTATGCTAATAATGAAAGTTTAAAACAAATTTCAAATTCAAACTATCAAATAAATATGATATAAAGCATTAAAGAATTTTTAATTTTTCTTTAGTATAACTTAAGGCATGTTGTAGTAACACCACTTTTTCCTCTCACATACGCTCCACATAAACACCACTAGTCATAACATCAATTTATTAGTCATATGATCTACTCGCGTGTAACACTTTTATACAATCATATACATCTATACGGCATATACCATTGTGTTAGTTGCAATATAAAAGCATACTTGGTAGTGTTGGTTGTGTCTTATACACGTCTATACAGTACCATTGGTTGTCCTATACAAAGACTCAAAGTAACATTTGATGCCTTGTAAGGTTGTATGCCAACCATCATACATCCTTATATGGTCCTATAACATCGAACTTGTAAGATTGGTTACCCTCTTTAAATACATCAAATTCGATAATAAATTTACCACTACATTAAAATCACATTATAGAAATACTCTCATTAGTTATTTCAATAGATTAAGATATTTTGATACATCAGTATCACATCAAATCAATAGGTGGGTTATTAGTAACATTAATGGTCTCCATACAGACTCCCTTAACTAGTTAAGTTAGAACGCAACGCGTAAAATATGCGCGTGATGATGGATCTTAAAGCTTGCAGTTATACTCTTGTGTTGAAGAATGGCGAGGTCATTGGGACATGATCATGATCATGAAGTGTGAAACACCAGATGGAATGGTAAGGGTGGTCACAACATTGTGTTCTAATTGTTGTTGTAAAGGGATAAATTCCATATGTAGAGTATGGAGTATAAAACACAAGTAAACAACCTTACACTTAGATGAAAATCACTTTACATAAACTATGACAATCTCATTAGTTATTTCAACATATAAATAAAAAGATGGGTGCAAACTAACATTGAAATTAAGAAAACCTAGATCAAGGACATTATCTCATAACAATATCTAAACAGATCAAACACATGATGTTCTGTTCTACACACCCAAAGGCCAAATCTACCAACAAAACCTTCAAAAAAAAAGTGAAATAAATTCACAAAAATCTTGATGATGCACATTTACACCAGCAAAACACATAAGAAGGTTTATGATTCATCGGATCTTCATCAGTATTCATCATTTGAATATCTTTATGTACTTGCTCCCGGAGATGGGGATTCTCCGATCAGTTTCGCCGGAGTTTGTTCTCGGCGATCTGAGCCAACGACTGCAGGTTGCATTTCACGATGGTGTCGACAAACACACACGTTTCCTCGTTCGTGTTCCCCGGTGGTACATCGACAACGTACGACTCCACGACCACCGTGCCGTCTCCGGCGGGTGTCGGGTGGAGGGTGGTGACGGAGCGGTAGTTTGCAAGGCGGTGGTCGCCGTCGACGACGCTGAAGCTGATGACGTGGCGCTCGTCGTCTAGAATCTCGAGGCGTTCGGTGGAGCGGGCGGCGGGGAGGCCGGAGATGACGTGGATTTCCCTTAGGGTTCCGACGTCGCCGTTGCCGACGATGACGTGGCAGCTCTTGACGAAGTGTTTGTAGGCCTGTGGGTTGTCGAAGCGGCGGACGACGGCCCACACGTCGGAGATTGGGGCGGAGATCTGCTGCACCACGGCGGAGCAGCACTGGTCGGGACCCACGTGGTGGATGTGGTAGCGGGCGACGGACTCCGGCACCGGAGTGGTGGTGGTGGGTCGGAGCATGTCACCGCCGCAGCCGCCGGAGCCACCGCCGGTGGTGGCGGTAGTGGTGGCGGTGGTGGTGATTCTGTCTAGCAAGAAAGATGGTGACTTTGGTGGATTTGAGAGCATTTTTGATCTATTGAATGATGGTGGATCAAACTTCAAAGATTGTGAGATGAAGAATGTTGATGGTTGATGGTTGATGTAAGAAGATGAGGATGAAGGTGAAGGTGTTTATAAATGGTGTGTGAAATAAGTAAAATATAGCTACTTGGCTAGTTGGTTGAACCCTAAGGTTAAGAGCCACAAGATAATGGCCCTTTTGGACTTTTTTATGTGAAGTTACACTTTTGACCTTATCAATATGGCCTATGGCTTTAACTATTCATCAACTTGCACTTTATTTGTTTATATATATTCATGTGCAAATAGGATGGATGCATTTTACCTTTCAACTTTGTATATGTTGCCATCAAGACCCTTACATTTTTCATAATTGTTCATACTTGGGTGTTTTTAAAAGAGAGAGAAGATTGAGGTAGATGAGAGAGTGTGTGAGATTGAAAAAATAAAGTAAATGAAGTTCTTGAGGAGGAATGATGAAGAACAAGTATGCGAGTAGGAGGGAGAGAGATGAGAGGGGAATCTGAGGCTCGTTTTAAGAGTGCTGAGAGGGATGTGAGAAAGAAGATTTTGATATGTGTCACATTGCCACTTTTTTTAGGCTATCATTGTGGATGCCGATAAAAATGAACCAATTTTGCTTTCATGATAGAAATGAAAGAGAAAGAAAATGGATATTCATGAGGGAAGATGTTCTTGTTCAATGTAAAGAGAGTAGGAACAGTGAGAATTTTTTGGAAGCACTATTGATCGTAGATGCTATACAATTTAAATTTTGATTAGGAACTAGTCAAGAAGGATGTTCGAAAAATATCAATGTTAACGATACATAGCACTGAAATCTTTAAGAACCAAAACAATGTGATTATATCCTGCATTCTATTTCGCAAAGTTAGCTTATCTAACTTTAACATATCATTATGTATTGACATATGAGCTATCCTTCATATCGTTTTATATCAAAAATACAAAATTTTGTAGTACATATAAATATTACGTATCATTTAACATCATCTTGTTTGGCTTTTACATGTATAGTTAAGGCTTTAAAGATATTTACATCTTTTCACCAAATATTAGGTTTGATTTCTTTTAACTAAATATGAACACAAAATGCTACTTGATACATAGAATGTTTAGAGTTTTTAATTAATTTTTTTTTATTAAAGGCTAAACGTTGCCTTTGACATTGTTGGATTTTATCATATTCAATTAAGAATGAGTGGGTACCATGTAATCACGTTTTTAACGAGTCAAATTGAGGATGTTTGGATATGACCCAAAATTTCCTATGTCATAACTAAATAACTAAAGGTAACAACAAATCCGTACGTATGTGTTTGTCTAAACGTTTACGGGTTAATTTTAGATCAAACCACAAACTCAATTAGTTAAATAGATAAAGTCTAGGTCCGTCTAATGGTTAAAAGTTAAAACAATTATTTTCATGAGAAAATATAGATAATGTTTTATGTTATAAGTTAAACTCATTGGATATTTTACTCCAAATTTAGGAAATAAAAAAGAAGCAAGCATTGTGTTTATTGTTTAAATGTATAAAATGTCATTTTCATCCCTAACGTTTTATTTGAATTTCTATTTCAATTCAAAAACCTTTTTTTGTCATTTTAGTCACTGTGGTTTATCAAATGTTGTCATTTCCATCCACTCCACTAACCCCGTTAAGTTCTCTGTTAAAAATGAGTGTATTTTAATCTTTTTAACACCCTAATTGACCAATTAAAACAAAGTTAATCAATAAAATATTCAACTAAAACTAAAAGAAAAATACAAAACAACTAGTGAGACCGGTCACTTTAGTTTAAAAGTTTTGATTAACGTTATCTAGTTTAGAAACTCGTCTAGGCGTCTATTACATGTGTAGTATGAAAAAATTAAATAATAATTATTTAGTACTATTAAAAATTTTAAAAATATTTTTTGAGATAAAATATGATTAAATTTACATATAATTAACCATTAAGTAATTAAAAGATAAAAATAATTTTTCAAACTTTCTTCTTTAAAAAAGTTTTGCTTTAAAAAATATTAGTTTTTTAACTCTCCAAAACAATTATTAAAATGTTTGTATTAAAAAACTTAATTTAGTTTTTTATGATACGACACAAACCTAATAAAATACTATTAACAAAACATTTTAAAAACCAAATTATATGAAATATAAAGTTTTTTAATACAAACATTTTAATATTTTTTTAGAGATTTAAAAAATCAATATTTTTTAAAAGCAAAACTTTTTTAAAGACAAAATTTTAAAAAATTAGTGTTATTGTTTAATTACTTAATGGTTAATTATATGTAACTTTAAACATATTTTATCTCAAAAATTTATTTTTTTAATTTTTAATATTACTAAATAATTATTATTTAATTTTTTCATACAACATGTGTAGTAAACATGTTTCTAAACTAGTTAGCGTTAATCCAAACTTTTAAATTGAAGCATCTGGTCTCACTAGTTGATTCATATTTTTTTAGTTTTAATTGAATATTTTATTGATTGACTTTGTTTTAATTGGACAATTAGGGTATTAAAAAGACTAATATTTAACGGAGAAATTAACGGAGTTAGTGTAGTTGAGGGAAATGACAACATTTGGTAAACCACAGTGACTGAAATGACAAAAAAAAATTGGATTTAAATCGTAATTTCAATAAAACGTCAGGGATGAAAATATCATTTTACTCTATAATATACATATACATTATTTGTTCTAGATTTATAGTTTTAAAATACTTATTTATAGTTTTAAAATACTTAAAATGAACTCAAGATAAACAGGTCATATCATACCAATCCGTAAAAACTCATGTCATGTTTAAGCTTTGACCAATTATTTAACACTCGAGGCTTAATATGCTTAGGCAATATCCCTTATATTTGCATAATTCTACAAGAGTTTTAAAAACATTAAATGTTGTTAGAAATATTTCCTTAATAAACTCAAAGTATAACCATCTTTGAGCTTCGATTTGAAAACTGAAAAGTGTTTGTATAATTGTATGTGGGTGGTAGTGAATAATAACAATTGTCGATGTAATGCGTTCAAACTGAAAATGTTGGAAACAAGTGGGACATATTATAAATAAAGAAGACGTATAATCCCACCAACTTTGTATAAAATAAAACAATAAATATATGATCAAGTTGAGCAAGTTGCATAACATTTTATAATACCAATGAGAAAATCATGTGGCACACAAAACGACTACTTCCAGATGAGTCGTGTTTGTTCCCCAATCATCCCCAACTTGCCTTACCTATTATATATTAATTCACTAAAATAATCCAAATCAACTCCAATAAATATACATTGCTTACTTCAAAAGTATTCCATTTTAATGTACAAAGTTTGATGATGCCTGCCTCAATCTTGTAAATTTAAAAATAGTGATATGTATGTGGTTTTTTAATCTATGTTTATACTATATAAAATAAATAAATGAATAACTAGAGATTCACATTTCACTTTCTTGTAAATCATTATTTTTTTTCCCGTATAAACACTTACCTATATTATCATATAACTCTTAATCCATCATTTTAGTCAACTTCGCTATTAAGCAACTGAATTATTGATTCATTTAAATTTTATCTTCAGATTTTTTAATTTAAATATTTGTATTTCATTGATTAAATTGTTTAATTAAGTTTTTGGAATTTAACATACGTTTATAGCCAGTTAGGATTCAACTAAAAGTATTTATAAAAAAAGCCTTCAATTGTATGCTTACATATTCAAAGATCTAACATTTGTTATTATTTGTTGAATTCCAAGTTATTTTATTGTCATATCATTTTGATTGATTTATCAAATTCAGTTTAAAAAAAACTATTTTAAAAAATAATCATTTTGATTGATTTATCATATTTTAGAATATCAATTTATAATTAATAAATTTTATTATATTAATATTTTATTTATTCAACAGTGTAATACACGAGTTTAGTAAAGCTAGTACTATATAAAAAAAGTAACTATATTTATATGAAATATGATTTTAAGTTTTTATTCTTCATTATTATATGTTTATGTAATTTTAATCATAAATTGTTTTTATTATTCACTTTGTGTAATAAAATGGTTGCTAACCGGCGCTAAATAAAAAACAAAATTTAAGTTGAATGTACTGATTTTATTTTGCCTCCATCTATCATCACCTACTAATCTAGCAATATGATGTTTTGCGTTTCACGAATAAGGTACCATTGAACACAAACTGAATCTATCTTTTTTAGCTGAAAAACATTTTTGAAAGGTGAATTTAGGATGTTTAAAGAAGAGTTTTATATTCCAGGTTTTTCGAGTTAGGTTCCAGTACCCGCGTGATCCCGCAGCGCAAGCATCTATAGATCTTATCCATAAGGAAGATCCTGAGTCATCACCTCGACTCCTATGACTACTCAATCGATTAGCATAAACTAAGGGAAGAGGATTCCTCCCGGTAACCTAGCTCGCTTCGCCGCATTCGGAAGGAGAAAGTTTTTTCTATTTCTAAAAAAGAATAAGGAAACACACTCTTTGTCGGTCCTAACTATTGCCCATTTATTCTGGAATAATCTTTTTAGGATAATTCGATTCATTTTCAATTAGGCCTTGCTCTAGCCTCTTTTGGGGTTATTTATTTCTTGGTCGCTCAACACATGTACTCTTTACCCGCTTATGCGTTCATAGCACAAGACTTTACTACTCAAGCTGCTTTATATACTCTAGTTGGGACCTATTCTTTCATTTTTCCAGTGAGGGGATCTCGGTCTCACTAACAAAACTTGACGACCAATAAGCTAGCTGTCCCAACCAAGACAGGAGCTAGCCTCTTATCTTAAAGGCTATCGATTTCCTCCTTGAGGAGCAAGGAAGATCAGAGGTTCAAATTCTTATAAATACAAGATAGATAGACGAATAGTATTTAAAGAATCTCCAAAAATAAAATTGTTTAAACACATAAAAAATATCACATTAGATTTTTATTTATCCTTAAAAAAACACTTATTTTACTCACAATACCCTTTCTTCAAACGCCATACTTTTGAATTATGTAAATTGTTTGGGAGAGAAAACGAAAGAATATATGGGTGATGTGCATGGGGGACCCCCAATTGGTTGTTTGAACATTGAACGCATCAAAAGTTTTTGAATGGGTAAAGAAAAGATGAAACTTCCAATGAGGGAGGGGTATTCGAACAAGCCTATTCGACATTCGTGATGCACCGATGGAGATGCTCTTTTATTAGATGTAAAAAAATATGCTACTCAAATTATAATAATATATCACTATTTTAGTCATATTCATTTTCTTTACACAATTTTGTTGATAAAAGATTGTAACTAATTCAGCTAATAAAGACTCTACTAAAAAATACTATTTAAGAGTATTTATAAAATTTATCTTTTACGTGTTTTTAAGTTTTTATAGAATTTAAAGGAAGGAGACAACATTTAATGTAGAGGAAAGAGGGAGGTTATGTATGGACAAACGCCATCAAAGGCATTTTGTAGGAAAGGAGAGAGAGGGTGTTCAAAGCATGTTTCGTGGCAACCCGAGCAGAAATAAAAGACAGAATGAAATTAACAATTGAAGGTGAATGAACAAATACATGTTTGGTTGATGAAGGTAATAGAATGAACATTATATAACTGATTTCATTCTCTCAAATTCATTTCATACCACTTCCTCTTTTTCTTTTTTTATTCCATCTCTTCTTTTATCATTAGTCATCACACCACTCATCCACCACAACAACCACCACCGCCCCAGGAGCACCACCGCCAGAGCTCGCTGTTGTCGGAAAAGCTTAAGAACATATGGTGTGGTGGATCCTCGGGTTTAGAGTGGATGGAAAGAGAGGAGTAGGGTTGGAAAGAGAGAGGAGTAGGGTCTCTGAGCACGAATGCCATCAGGCGAGGGATCATGAGATTGGTGGGAGAGAGAAGGGTTGTTATTAGTGTGGTGAAGGTGAAGAGAGGAGTGTCGTAAGCCCTTTGTTGACGATGCACTATACAAATCAAGTAAAAATAACATATCATGCCAACCATGAGATGCCCTTAAGCTAACAACGATAGATATCTATAATTTTATAATTCTATTTTAATAAAAGAGTATATTGGAAAAATACATGTCAACATCACCATCATCCCCATCAAAATTTGTTGGTCTCTCTCTCTCCTATCAAATAATCATCTTAATTACTAATAATATTATTTAATAATTTTTTAGATTTATTAAATTAAAAAAGTGATCTATTTATTAATGTTATTTCTAAATAAATAAATATTTTATAAAATAATTAATTTTTTAAAGCATAGTTTCTTTTAAAACTAAGAAATAATTTAAAATTGGTATTTTAAAGACGTCAACTTCTTAAAACAAAAAAAATTGGGAGTTATAATAAGCAAAATTTTAAAAATAACATTTTATACGGTTTGTTTTAGAACAAAATGTTTATTTTTTTGGGAAAAAATTTAAAAATAAAATTTTTAAAAGTTGGTATCATTTTTTTATTACTTATAGTCATTTCTCATATGTAATTTCAGTTATATTATATCTTAAAATATCATTTTATAATTAATAATTTTTATCAAAAAAGTATTTTATTTTATTCAATCCGTATAACATACGAGTTTACTAAAACTAGTCGTATATAGAATGGTATATGCGCTAACAATGATAGATATCTATAATTTTATAATCGTATATAGGTGTGGCCCTATGCATACTTGAATGCACCAATGGAGAGGTGTGGCCCTATGCAGCCCTTGTCCATACAAGTAAAAAAAATATGTATCCTAGTTGTCTTAGAGCAATAAAAAATATGTTATAGTGTACGTAATCACACCACCACAGATGGTGTCGTGCCACCAAACACCAAGTTGACATTCGTATTGAATCCCCATGGGTAGATGTAACATTGGATATAGAGGTATGAAAATAGCACAATGAGTTAAAGGATAATCCACTATGGATACAATAAATCTTGTTAAACATCTAATATAGAAACGATGGATTAGAAATGTGATAACAAGTTTAATATAACTAATAACTATTAGATGTGTAATAACTAAATCAAACACATAACGTTTTGAAAGGAACAATACATATATCAGTAAAATTTACATTAACATGTGAAGTCAAATACCTTAAGATCATATCGACAATTAAAAGAAGTTTAGAATTTTATTTGAAGCGAATGCTGAGTGTAAAGCATCAGCAGAACTACGGAGTGGTTTATGGAGTTTCTTGACCCTTAGTCCTACCAAACATTTGTTTGAGTAGCGGTATGAACTTCGTCTACTTTGACCCTCAAAATATCTCTGCTAGATAAATTAAAGTAAATAGAAAAAGAGAAAATAACTTTTTTTAATGACATGTATATATTATAAACTATCACTGACTCACTTACTAGCAAGTAACTAGCAAGGAGGAAACAAATCAATTACAAAGTTAAAATGAGATTTTGTAACCAATCCACCAATTTGATTTTACTTTTTACATTCTTATTTGAAAACCATAAAAATAACAAAGAGAGAAAATAATGTAGAACACTTGGATAATCTGAAAGCAGTGGAGATCACTTTCATATCGAATTATTCAGTGGTTCACCCGAATACACTACAATAAAATGAAACTAATGCAACTCATGTAAAATATTGTGTTACGCCTTGAAAAGGTTGCATTAGGCCTAATGTAACATTTTATCAAGGCCTGCATTAGATGAAATTGTCGCAACTTTTTTATTAAATAATGCAACTTTTTTTGGAAATGTTACATTTGCTAATTAAATGCAACTTTTTCAAGATGCAACCTTTTTTATATGCTAATGCAACTTAAATTTTAATTTAGATGTAACTTTTCTAACACTTAAATGCAACCTTTGCTAGAACAAAATGCAATTTTATTCCACATCAAATGCAACACTTATTAGTTTTTTAATTTCAACAAAAGCATTTTTTATAGACAAACGTAACTCTATAACTCATTGTTTGAAGTAATGCAATGTCTATTAGTATGCAATAGTATCACAAATACATCAACATAAAAATTATATAAATAGATACATAATATATTGTAATGCAACATGTGTTCGACCATAAAATAACAACATAATCACAATAAAGTTGTTAATTACTATTATAAAAAGAAACAAAAACCTCCCAATCATCTTTAAAATCCTCAAGTACTCCGGCACGTAGCTTTTCCATTATATTCCGCATCGTAGCTTTAAAGTTTGCTCGTTGACTATCAAAATCTTTTCGCATAGCTTCAAACTCAGCTTTTTTCCTTTGATTGTCTTTTTCAATCTCTTTTCTCATTTCAAGCAATTGTGTTTTTTCAACATCAAGGCTCACTTTAAATGATTTCATAAACTCCCCCTGAAATCATGTATGGTTCCTCACCACCATTCATTTTTTTTCATCATTGTTTTAGTAACACCTTTGCCATAAAGTCGAAGGTAGCCATCACGGTCCTTGTTCATTACAATCGTAAAAGGATCAACCAAAGCACTTCCATCTTCTGAAGGTTTGTAATTCTTTATTTATTCCTTTAAAAGAGAATAAAAAATATTTTAATAATACAACAACCAATAAAGCAACAATACACAATACAAGTTGCTTGTTAAAAAAGTATTTAAGTAACAATATAAGTTAGTAACTAGCAAACATGCAACAACTAGGATAAAGGCTATTGATGTGGCGGTTATATGCAAGCATGCTTATATGTATATTTTATTATCACACCACAATTGCTAAATAAATCGTCTTCATAGTTAAGTGCTTAGAACTATACAACAAACAACTGACTTTTTACAAGTCAACACATACGGAATACTTTATACTAGATACTCAAATTGAAAACTAAAAAGAACTTACAATTTTCCTTGCAATGTCATCATATGATTTAAGATATACACGTCCTTCGGTCCTTTTACGCGTGCTTTTAAATATTTGGTTTAAACTAGGTTTAGTCTGGGATTTTTTAAAGTGTAAAGATCTGATTTTGAGGATATTTAACTAGCTGGGGAATGAAGTCATATAAATAGCCTTGGTTCAGTGGTTTAATTTTATGTTTGCATATCACAAGACCTGGGTTCGATTCAAGGGAGAAACAATGTTTTTTATTAGAAGTTTTTTATAATAAAAATAACTCCAATAGTAAACCTAGTCATTTTTTATCACTTATTTTTTTAATCAAAGGCATCTATATAATTTGTACCATGCATGTGGCCTACACCACACTAACATACGAAAATCACAATTCACATTAATTCCTCTTTATAATAATTTATTTTAATTAACAAACTATATTATATTAAAGAATCTATGAAGTTAATTCAAGTTTCAGAAATTACATAATAGATTAAATCAATTTAAAATTTCATTCATACATCTTAAAGTAACTTAAAATTACATCATTTTAACTCATACCATTTTTATATCTTCAAACTTTAAATATGAACATATTAGGTATTAATTAATGGTCAGAAGTAGATAATTAGATATCATTAGCACATGTAAATCAACCATCCATCACAACCTTTTAAAATAAGTTTCTTATTTAACTTTTAACAACGTACCATTTTCAAAAATAGTTGCATATATATTGCTTTCATAATGCAACCATGTCAAAAGTTACATATATAAATACAATTTGCAACCTTCTAAGAAAACTATTGCAATGTTTACTACAATTTGCAACTTTTTAATAAAAAAAGTTGCAAATTTAATATTTTTTTTGCAACATTTTATGAAAAACGTTGCATTAAATATTCAAATGCAACCTTTGTGTTTAGCGAAGTTACATTAGAGTTAAATGCAACTTTTTTTAAAAAAATGTTACTTTTGAAATGTTGCATTAAGCTTATTTTCTAGGAGTGATAAATCAATCGGATACAACTCAGACGAGATCAAAAATATGTATATTATGATGTGTGAATTTTCGTGAAGCAGAAGAAGAAGAAGAAATTCGAGAGAAGAATATGGCCAATCTTGATGATCCAATTCGATTTTGGAGGGAAAAAACGGGAAAAACTGTCATTTGGGGGTTTAAGCATTTTCTTTTTATTTTAAATAATCATTAAAAAATACCTATTTTTCACATGAATTTCACTTGTGAAATTCAAGTGAAATTCGAGTGAAAATGCATTTTTTGAAGATGACATTAAAAAATACGTATTATCCAGCTTGACTTCAGCCAGGTGCTCTGCTCCTAGAACCCTGCTATTAGGGGCGCTGCCTCGAACCCCCGCCAATGGGGTGTTGCTCCCTTGGAACCCCCATTGCGTAGGGGTTACGCCACTAAGAAGGTTTTCAATATTGAAGATCATAATACACTCAAACAAATGTGCACTTCGCACCTCCTAACTTGTTTGATAAAAATTATAATACTCAAATGTACACGTCATATAAACACATAAGTGTCGTATAGTGCTATATGAGACGTATAACATTCTGACCCCCTTCTTATTTTCAATGGAATCAAACCTATACGTCGCTAATAAGGTTATACAAGTCGTATAGAGAGATGTTGATTTATAATAATGGGTGTCTTAATATTAAGATCTTTTATTTAAAGTCCCGATATCTAGACACCCTAATTATAAATCAACACCCCAAATTTTTATACGGGTCATATAACACTATATGCGTCGTGTAGGTGGCTCCTAAAGTCCTACACATGGCGTACAACCCCTCTGACAACCCCTAAATTTTTTCTCGTATTTAAGTTGAAATTTGCTATACGTGTTGTATAGCCCCATACTTATCATATAGGGGGTCGGTCGTATAGACCTCTGACAGCCCCCTAAATTTTTCTCATTCTCAGTGTCTTCGACCCTATACAACATATATAATGCTATAAGTGGTGTATAAATGTACAAGGGGTGTTAGATTTATAAAGTTAAGGTTCTTTGTATTAGAGCATTCACAACCCATTCTTTATTTTTATCCGTATAATTACACTAAAAATTATTATTTTTTCTTTTTTTTTTAACTTTATCATTATTTTTTCTCTCTCCTTCACTCACAACACTTAAAACATATTATAACCATTATATGATTTGAACAGTGATTCCATAAAATACAGATTGAACAGTAAATTTATCATAATCATTCACTTACAACCACTTATAACCATACCATATAATATAGGAAATATACTCACATAAATATAGAGAACCGGTTGTGAATACTCTTATAAGCATATATTTACTGTTTTCATTTGTTGTTTGGGTCAACGTCACAACTGGTGATAAGGACACCATAGACGGGGACAACATGCAGTGTTTCATAGTTGTGGCCTGTCTTTATACCCTCCCTACTTGTGTTCTCATTTTGTCAAACACTTAAAACCGTGACATTCATTAAGCCATGGGAAAAATAAACCTAGCGTTGCATTTGATTTTGCTTATTTTTTCAAATTAAAATAACTTTCTTTGAGTTTTTTTCTCCTGTTGTTTGTAATATACAGGTAAATGAAATGTAATTATTATCCACTAGTACATGAGAAAGTAAGTAAAACATGGTTCGTCAATGATATAATAGATTTTTAGTATAATCATAGTTTAATAAGATTCATATTACAAGTACGAAAATTGAATGACAATAAGATATCCATACTACAACAAGTAAAAGATGTGGTCGTTGTTTTAGGTTGTTCTTCAAGGGGGTGATGTTTAATGTACGAAACGTCTAAGTTGTGACATTCGTTATTTTCGACTAGCTTTGTATTTGTTATTCTGTATTGTAAACCCGACTCGTTTTGGTCTTCAGATCTTTGAATATTAATAAAATGATGGAGTTTATGTTGTAATCATGGTTCATACTTGTCGTGGCGTGACCCACAGTTCCTTTCAGCAAAATCAGTTTTTTTTAACGTTTTTGGTTCGTTTAAGGTCCGGACTTGTATTTTAACCATCCAAACCAACCAAGACCTAACCCATAACTATTATAGAACCCTCCAAACATGTTTGTAAACCTGGTCATAATTTATTTAAATCAAAATAATTTTAAATAAAAGAATCAAAGTGTACCCTTTTACCCACCGGACAAACGCATTACTCATTTCTTCAAACCTTAATCTTTTCCTATAAATACCATTCATTCTCAACCATTTCACCTGCACATTTTCATCTTCTTCTCCCAAAAGTTTTGATCTTGTAAGTTGTTCTAGCTAGTTTTGCTTAAGTTTGACTTTAAAAAGTCAACGAAACCAAATCTTGCATTTCAAATCATTTCGGGCATGTGTTTTTGGATATTTTCAGTTTTTCTAAGTTATTTTATGTTTACAAAACCATTTTCATTTTTATTTAAGGCTTGTGGTCATTCAAACTCATCTTTATGCATTTTAGACTCGTTTGGGTCGTTTTCGGAAAGTTTACTCGCTTAACTTTCTTGTTTGAGTTTAGATCTGAAAATTTTACCTTATTTTTTTAGTTCAATGGTTTTGGAAATGTGGTAACCATCCTCGGGTTCATACCGAGTCAAAGACCGAACCAAACCGAACGCTCGTTTAAGCACTTTAAATAACTTTTAAGCGACCATATTACATCAAACACTTTAGATCTAAGTTTTTCTTGATATTTTAGTTATTATATGGTTTATATGGAGATGTAGAATAAATCTTGGCTTGAACCCAAGTTTCGGGTAAAAACCGAGGGAAACCGAACACCCGTTTTAACGAGTTAGTCAATGCTCAAACCACCAAAAGTTCAACTTATCTTTTTAGTTATGTTTTACTTTATCTTACTCATATTGCTTAAGATTTTGGAAGTGTTAGAACAAATATTAGCTCAAACCAAGTTTCGGGTAAAAATAAACCCGAGTAAAAATCGAACTTATCGTCTTAACGAGCTAGTCACCGCTCAAAACGCCAAAAAAATCTTTCCTAACTTTTTTTAACTTATGTTTCACTTTATGTTATTTATATTAATAAGATTATGATATGACGGAACCAAACTTGGTTTTTATACTAAGATCGGGTTAAGCGAATTTCTTTATTAATTAAAGTCTCAAACTCGGGTTTAAGAGAGTGTAAGCTGGATCTTGATGCTTACATTAACGGGATCATGCACACTAGCACTAAACCAACTCCCTTATGTAAAACTTAACAATGGTTGAGTAAAACTAAACATCAAAGACCCGTTTTCTTGTAGAACTCATTTTATACTTACATTATTTAAACACACTTTGTAAAATATAACTAAAACTCCCGAAAACCCAAGCCTTATTTTTATGAACTTTTATACCATTTA
>BJCM01211389.1:0-14517 GCA_018326385.1 Flaveria bidentis
CTCAGAGGGGTTCTGTCCCTGAGAGATAGTGCCTGAAGCAGAGGCTGGTGGCTGATTTGTTTGGAGTGGCTCTGTGTATAAGTGACCTTCAGAAGAAGATGCCATCTGTGGGTGAATATTGGCAGATGGACTTGATTCTTGAGACAATTTGGCAAGCAGTTCTTGTAGTCTGCTTACCTCAGCCTCAAGATTAGTGTTGTGGGCTAGAACAGCATAGAAAAAGCCCAGGTCATCATTAGCAGTTGCTGAATCATCTGACCTCCTGATTAAATCAGGATGAACATGTGCTGAGTGTAGATCAGTATTCATATTAACTAAGTATTCTGATTCAGTCGCACGACTGGACCATGCGAATGGGCCAATCGCACGACTGAACCTGGTGAATGAATCAATCGTATGACTCAGTGGCACGACTGAGCCAGTCGCTTTGCTCAGTCGTACGAATGAAGATTGTAACCTATAAATACCACTTAATTCGTGGAATAACAGGAGATTTCGAAAATTCATAACCCTAGCTGTCCAAGTTCATCCAGATTGTCCCTACCAAGTTCATAGAACGTTTCTGATCATTCCAAGTCTATTCTTAACGTATTCAAATCGTTAGGATTGATCGGATTAACGTTTTCCCTGATTGGATCGCCAATCAAATAGGATTTCGCACTATTTGATCTGGTTTCACCTTGAATTAGTTAGTACTCCGTACGCCGTCGGTCCTAACACTTATATGTGTTGTGTGTTCGTTTGTGTGTGTGTTTTGGTTGGTTTTAGGTGTTTGAGCTTTTAGCAAACGGGTTTGAAGGAATTCATACCCAAAGGTTGCTAAGGTGAGTTCTAGAACCCCATTTTTACTTGTTTTAAACTGAATTGGGTCAGGAGATGCATGTATGAACATTTTTATAACAATTGGTTTCTACCTCTATGTTTATGTGTGTGTTATGCGGGTGAGTTTGATTTTGGATGATATATGATGTTATGATGTTTCTATGTTCTTGTTTTAACGCTAATGCAAGATTTAAGCTTAAAACATGTTAGAAGATAATTGGGGACTCAATTAAGTTTTTTAAATATGAATTAAACTGCCCATGTGCCAATGGTATAAACTGTCTAAGTGTCCCCATGCGCCCAAAGTTCATGCGCCCAAATAGTTCCTATGTGCCTAGGAATAGGCTAAATTTGACTAAGTGTCCACAAGCCTAGAAAACCATGTGTCCAGGATCTTATGCGCCTACATAATGCCCATGCACCTAGAAATGTGCCCAAAACGCCTAAGTGTTGTCCATACGCCCAATAGTGCCCATGCACTTGAAAGGTCATCCATCTATGTAGTGCCCATGAGCCTAAGACTTAGATTTATGTTCTGATTTTTGGGGAAAAGTGAAATGCAGGCTTTGACTAGGGATGTTCCCGGGGGTGAAGTAAATTGACTTTTGATGATGACTGAGGTATGTTATGGAATTTATGATGATTGTTATGTCATGTATGATGGTGCCTTGTATGGTGATGTCTTGTATGTTTATGTTTATGTTCCTTATTATGTACATTTATTTTCCATGGCTTTACGTCGAATGTTTATGAACGAAATGAAAGTATTATGTAACATAAAGTGGAAGATAATGAAAAGAGAAACATAATAAAAGAATGCATGCATTAGTGAAAGTGAAAATAAAGAAAGTCTTGCAAGCAAATGTAAAGAGGTGTACGACTCTAAAATGTCGTTAGCTCAACTGTGTGTGGTTTAGCTAACCCATAAGGATACACATAGGGGACTAGTCTTTATGACTAGCCAGTTGTATATTACATGGATGATAGTGGATACTCACCTCGGTGCTGTTGCCAGGCTATGTGCGTTATGGAAGTCATTTATGATCTTCGACCGAGTACCCGCTTTGTGCATACGTTTTGGGTGTATTAAACAAATGGGATCTTTGTCGCTTGCCCTGGTGCTGGTGCTAGGCTACGTGCATTATGGAAGTCATTTATGATCTTTGGCCCAGTACCAGCTTTGTGCATATGTTTGGGGTTTAGCTAATGACATTGATCTGGAAAGAAGTAAAGATTGGAAGTTAATGAATAGTAAAGGAAGATAATAATGAGATTATCTATGTGTACGTATGATGTGTGATCATGTACGAAAGTAATGAAAGGATTTAAAACCGAGTAAAGTGTATTTTATTTTAAAACTAGAACTCAATTAGAAATGTTGACTTTTATGTGTTTCCAGTTGCCAGGTGATGGTTGTTGAGGATGGCACAGGCGGCTACTTGGCTTCTTTTGGATGGCATCCATTTTGTATAACCATGGTATTTTTGCATTGTAATGCGAACAAATGATGTTTTGTAATTGTTAACATTGTTGTATTATCATGCAAAAGCAATTATAATGAAATGAAATGGTTGTCTAAATTGTTTCCATTGCAATGTTTTAGTAAAGTTAATATAAATATGTTTTTGGTGTGTGATGATTGACTAGCTGTGAGTGTTTCGGGAATGGGGCCGTACATTATTGCTACAACTTGTTATACTAGGCTGCTTTGGATTCAAAGTCAGATGTTAGGCTATGGCTTCAACTTCATGGAGACTCCTATCCATATATACAACCAGAGTACAATTTCTATCATAGATAATCCAATCAAGCACTCTAACACAAAGCATATTGACATCAGGTATCATTTTTGTAACACCCGGTTATTCCTTAAAAGTTAGTAAAGAAAGAATTAAGTGAAGAAAAAGAAAGAAAAGATATTTTACCTAAGTCGAAGGGTAAAAAGTGTCCAAAAGGACAAAATGTTTGAAAATGTGGGTGTAAAAGGTGTTGGCCGCCCATCACTCTTTCTACACACATAACAATCAGATTTCTAGAGAGAGAAAGCGATGAGGAGCAGAAATTCTCAGATTTTGAAGGACAAAAGCTGAAAAGATCAAATTCAAGGTAAGAAGTTGTGTGTTTAAGATGTTCTTAACTGGTTACATCCTCGGTTGTGTGCTTATGCGTGTTTGTGTGTGTTCGGGTGTGTGTTTTAGTGGGTTTCTAGGGGAGAACTTGTAGCAATCGTGCTTTCAAGGAAGTCTTACCCAAAGAGGCTGCTAAGGTGAGTTTTAGAACCCCTTTTTTTACATATTTTAACTGATTTTGGGGCTGGAAATGCATGTATGAATTTATTATAAAAGTTGGGTTTCATACCCATATATATGTATATGTATATTGGGATAGGGTTTGATTTTGGGCTATGTTCATGTTTGATGATGTTATGGTTGTGTTTCTATGTCTTAGAATGTAAGATTTAAGCTTAGAACATGATAGATGGTGTTTGGGGACCGAATTATGTTGTTAAGTGTGCCCTAGGCTGCTCATTGCCCAAACAGTAGCTCACACGCCTAAGTTTTAGAATAACTGCTTAAGTGTTCCAAATGCAGGTGAGCATTGACAAATGCGGATGAGCATTGACAAATGCGAAGGAGCATTGGCAAATGCGGATGAGAATTGACAAATGCGGATGAGCACTGAAAAATGCGGATGAGCACTGACAAATGCGGATGAGCACTGTCAAATGCGGATGAGCAATGAGAAATGCGGATGAGCACTGACAAATGCGGATGAGCATTGACAAATGCGGATGAGCATTGACAAATGCTGATAAGCAAAGGAAATACGAATGAGTAAAATTCAATGCGGATGAGTAAGAGTCAATGCGAATGAGTAAAGAGGAAATGCGGATGAGTAAAAGTCAATGCTGATGAGTATAGAGGAAATGCGGATGAGTAAAAGTCAATGCGGATGAGTAAGGAGGAAATGCGGATGAGTAAAAGTCAATGAGGATAAGTAAAGAGGAATGTGGATGAGTAAAAAGGAAATGCCGATTAGTAAAGGAAATGCGGATGCGCAAAAACGAAATGCGGATAAGTAAGAGGAAATACGGATGAGTAAAAGTTAATGCGGATGAGTAAAAGGAAATGCGGATGAGTAAAGGAAATGAGGATGAGTAAATGAAATGCGGATGAACAAAAAGAAATGCAGATGAACAAAAAGAAATACGGATTAACAAAAATGAATTGCTAATGAACAAAAAGAAATGCGGATGAACAAAAAGAAATACAGATGAAGACTTGGAATATTTTCTGACTTTTTGGGGAAAAAGTGAAATGTAGGCTTTGACTTATGATGGTTCCCGGGGGTTCATGTAAGCTGACTTTTGTGGTCATAGATGATGTAATGGGCATTGTATGATGATGATATGATGTATGATTAATGCTTATGCACGATTGTATGTATGATGTATATTACGCATGTATGATGATGCCCTGTATGGTGATGTTGTATGTGTATGTTGATGTTCCTTATTAGGTATGATTATTTTTCCGTGGCTTTATGTTGAATGGTATTGAATGAAATGAAAAGTATTATGGAACGTAAAGCGGAATATAATGAAAAGCGGAACATAATGTAAGAATGCATACATTAAAGAACGAAGGAAAGTAAAGTAAGTCTTGCAAGCCTTGTATGTGGAAACACGCCCAATGAAAGGTGTTAGTTCAACGGTGTGCGGGTTAGCTATCCCTGAAGGATGAACACCGACCATTTGTATAGAACTTTTGTCGCTTACCCTAGGTACTGTGGTCAGCCTGCTGTGCACCATGACGGGGGGTCTATGATAGACCACCGCCCAGTATCTGCTTTATGCATGGCGTTGGGTATAGCACATGACAATGGTACACCTGAATTTACCCTAGGTACTGTGGTCAGGCTGTTGAGCACCATGACAGGGGGTCAATGATAGACCTCGGCCCAGTACCCGCTTTACACATGACAGTGGGGTAAAATTCATGATTTTGGATGGAATGTAAAGTAGTAAAGATAAACGTATGAATGAAAGCAAGAAAGCATGAATGAAAGTTAACGAATAAATGATGAAGATAATAATGATATTATCTATGTTTACGTATCATGTTTGACCACATACAAAAGTAAACAACGGTTTTAATGAAAGTACAATATGTTTTACTTAAAACTAGAACTCACTTAGCAACGCTGACTTTTTATGCATTTTCCAGTTTGCATGTAAAGTTGATGAGGATGGCACGGGGCGGCTACTTGGCTTTTTTGGATGGCATTCTTTTGTTTAATGTTTTTGCATTATAATACGAACAAATGATATTGTGTAACGAATGTTGTATTATTTTGTAAAAGCATTTTTAATGAAAATGTTGTTTATAATGTTTCCGCTGCAATGTTTATTTCAAGTTACTGTAATTATATGGTTTATTTGCAATGATTAACTAGATGTGAGTGTCCCGGGAAAGGGGCCTTACACGTTAGTATCAGAGCTAAAGTTTAAGTGAAACGGGTAAATTTTCAAAATAAACCTAAACTTAAACTGAAAATAGGACGGAAAGGGAAGGGATGCCAGTCCGAGTAGCTAGTGCCATCAGGTATTTTCTTAATGTTAACCGGCATTACCTGCGCATGTTATGTGGTTTATGTGCTGCTTGTAGATTTAGATACTAATGTAGTCAGGATAGTTAATGCTCGGGGTATGAAGAGTAAAGTAAGTGGCTAAACACAACTGGCCACTTTAATTAGGGACTTACTATACTTGACATAAACTGAGCTGTTCCCTTGAATGACTATGTTGGTGTTTAAATCTTTCAGTGTGTTAGATGATGGCCGGTGGTAGATTATCTAAAGCTTCATGTGGTGGAGGTCGTGGTGCTGAACCATGGGCTATGAGAGGAAGGCCTAGAGCCAAAAAGGTGGTTCATGAAGAACCCGAGACCCCTCATCCGGAGGGCAGAGATGAGAGTGCTATGAGAGCCTCTGTAAAGGAGGCTGTTGTTAAAGAAGTGCATCAAGTAATGCAGACGATCTTACCATCTGTAGTGACTGAAGTGATTAAGGCTATACGAGAAGGAGATAGAAAGGAGAGAAACACGTCCTCGGGGGGACAAGAGCAACCGGAGCCTGAAACGGTTATCTCCGATAATAAAGAGGAGGAAAAAGAAGAGCCTGCACCGGAAGTGGCACCAGGCTGTAACTACGGGGAAATTTAAAGGTGTAATCCCCCTACTTTTGATAGTAATGGCACTGCTGCTGCCGCTCACCGATAGGAGTGGGAAATGGAAGTTGTTCTGAATATCAACGAGTGCCGAGAAGACAAGAAGGTGAAATTTGTTGCCCACTCTTTGGTGGACTCTGCTTTGTGTTGGTGGGACAATATAGTCCAAGCCAAGGGTAGTCGGGCAATTGGGAGAATGTGGTGGTCTGAGTTGAAAAAGTTGGTGATTGAGGAGTTCTGTCCTCACAGGGAAATAGATAAGGTGGAAAGGGAATTCCTGCAGCTAGAGGCGGGAACCATGACACATCAACAATACACCGCTAAATTCAATGAGATGGCACGTCTGTTGCCGGACCAAGTGAGGCCTTTTTCATGAAAGGTTAAGAGGTACATTCAGGGTTTGCCAGTGGATATTTGAAGGCAGATGATCGCTGTCCGACCGAGCATGTTTGGGTCAGTGGTTGATTTGGCAGGAAGATTCTATGATGAAAAAACTATGGTGATGAATGAAGGTGGCAAGAAAGGTGGTGGTGACCAGAATTGGAATGGGAAAAGGTTTGGTCGGGGCGGTGCCCCAACGAGTAACAATAAGGCACGGGTAAATGACCGCCGTGTGGTCACATATGGTGCGGGGCCAAAGAAGTGTGTTAGATGTGGAAAGGAGCATATTGGAGAATGCAGGCTGGGATCGAACTTATGCTTCAAGTGTGGGAGGACGAGACATATAGCAATGGACTGTCGTGCGGGCAGATGTTTTACATGTGGTGGAGAGGGTCACATGAGTAGAGACTGTAAGAAGCCGAGGGCTGAGGGTTTTGGGGTGAAGAAGACTGGTGGAGAAGGACCGAGGGCGAACACCATAACGTTTACGATGATATAGGGGGAGGCTAGGACGGACCCTGATGTTGTATCATGTACGTTTTTTGTCAACCAAACTTTAGCCTCTATGTTATTCGATTCTGGTGCTAGTAAAATTTTATTTTTGCTGCTTTCTATGCTAAACTGCATGTTTGTAGTAGGAGGATAGATACACCCTTTGATGTAGAAACTACCATAGGTAAGTCTACCATGACTTTTGAGATGATCAAAGGTTATGACGTGGAAATAGAAGGTTACAAGTTTCCTGTTAGACCATTCGTGATAACCTTAGGCGGGCTTGACAAAGTGCTGGGAATGGATTGGTTGGCGGACTACAAGGCGAACATTGTGTGTCGCAAGAAGATGATTCGTTTGACAGCGCCTGATGGGAGTTTGGTGACGGTTTATAGTGATCGAGTCACTACGATCCCGAAGGTGATTTCGATGGCGGTGGCGGGAAAGTGCATGGTGACGGTTTATAGTGCCTACTTGTGTCTTATTCGTGAAGAAGAAAGACGTTATTATGAGGATGTGTATCGACTACCGTGAGCTGAATTAGTTGACGATAAAGAACCGATACCCCTTACCAAGAATTGATGATTTATTTAATCAGCTTCAAGGTGCCAGTTAGTTCTCAAGGATAGATCTTCGATCGGGCTACCATCAGTTAAGGATGAAAGAACGGAATATCCTTAAAACAGCTTTTCGCACGTGTTATGGTCACTACGAGTTTCTCGTTATGTCATTTGGCTTGACCAACACGCTAGCTGCTTTTATGGATCTGATGAATCGAGTGTGTCGACCGATGTTGGATAAATTAGTGTTTGTGTTTATACATGATATCTTGATTTATTCTAAGAGTGAGGAGGAGCATGCCGGTCACATTCAGGAGGTGTTGGAGACGTTGAGAAGGGAGAAATTGTATGCTAAATTCTCCAAGTGCGCGTTCTGGTTGCGCGAAGTTTAGTTTTTGGGTTATGTAATGAATCCCGAGGGGATTATGGTGGACCCAACAAAGGTGGAGGCGGTGATGCAATGGATGTCTCCAAAGACGTCATCAAAATTCGTAGTTTCTTGGGTTTGGCGGGCTATTACAGAAGGTTTATTCAAGACTTCTCTAAGATTGCTTCTCCACTAACCAAGTTGACCCGTAAGGATGTAAAGTTTGTGTGGGATCAAGCTCAAGAGAAGGTGATTGAGGAATTAAATGTGAGGTTAACTCAAGCTCCTATTTTGTCATTACCCGATGGAAGTGAAGATCTGGTGGTTTATTCTAATGCTTCCTCCTCGGGGTTGGGATGTGTGTTATTGCAGAGAGGAAAGGTTATAGCCTATGCATCCTAACAATTGAACGTTCATGAGGTCAATTATCCTACTCATGACTTGGAGCGAGCAGACGTGGTCTTTGAGTTAAAGATTTGGAGGCACTACCTTTACGAGACGAAGTGCACCATATTCACCGACCACAAGAGCCTGAAGTACTTCTTTGAGTAGAAAGAATTGAACATGAGGCAGAGGAGGTGGTTGGAGCTTATAAAAGACTATGATTACGAGATCCATTACCATCCGGGCAGACCTAACGTGGTGGCGGATGCGATTAGCCAACAAGAAAGACCCCAGCCGATTCGGGTGAAAGCTTACCAGTTGAGTTGATCATGACCTCTGAGGTGATAAAGCAGGTCAAAGAATTTCATGATGAAGCATTGAAAGAAGATAATCTTAAGTCTGAAAGAATGAGAGGTCTGGTTCCGGAATTGCGTGAAAACACACTCGGTGTTAGAACTCGATTCGGACGGATGGATTCCTCGTTTTGGGGATCTACGCATGATGATTATTGATGAGGCTCACAAGACTCGGTACTCTATTCATCCTGGTGCTACAAAAGATGTACCAAGACATGAAGAAAGATTATTGGTTGCCCAGTATGAAGCATGTTGTGGTGGAGTATGTGAGTAAATGCCTTACTTGTATACAAGTGAAAGCGGAGCATCAAAAGCCGTATGGGAAGATCCAGCCCTTGGATATACCGGAATGGAAGTGGGAGGACATCACCATGGATTTCATTATGAAGCTACCACGTAACTTGAAAGGATATGATGTTATATGGATGATCGTCGATCGTTTGACGAAGAGTGCTCACTTCCTACCGATTCGTGAGACATATTCATGTGAGAGGTTGGCGGATCCATTCATTAAAGAGAGTGTAACTTGTCATGGTGTACCGGTGTCTATTGTGTTTGATCGCGACACTCGGTTTACATCCAAATTTTGGAAGAAATTCCATGATGTGATGGGGACGAGGCTACATATTACCACGACTTATCATCCTCAGATGGATGGTCACTCAGAAAGGACGATTCAGATGCTGGAAGATACGCTTCGGGCATACGAAAGAATAAAGGCCATCATGAAAGTAGCCAAAGATAGACAGAAGTCGTATGCTGATAAACGACGAAGACCGATTGAGTTCCAGGTGGGTGATACAGTTACGTTGAAAGTCACACCTTTGAAGGGTATCATTCGGTTCCAAAAGCGGGGCAAGTTGAGCCCAAGAAACATAGGGCCTTTTCGAATCATTGCTAGAGTAGGAAAGGTGGCCTATAGATTGGAGTTACCAGATGAGTTAAGTGGAATTCACCCGACATTCCATTTATCACATCCCAGGAAATGTTTAGCAAATGAGGATGTGGTTGTACCACTAGAGGATATCGAGGTAGATGACCAGCTGAATTATGTGGAGCAACCAATGGTGATCATTGATCGTAAAGAGAAGCGGTTGAGGAATAAGTCGTTCCTCTTATGCGTGTACAGTGGATTTACAGCAATGGATCTGAGTCTACCTGGGAGACTGAAGAAGAGATGCGACAACATTACCCATGATTGTTTGAGGAATAACAGGTTTCAGGGACAAAACCTATATAAGGGAGGTGGACTTGTAACACCCGGTTATTCCATTAAAGTTAGTAAAGAAAGAATTAAGTGAAGAAAAAGAAAGAAAATATATTTTACCCAAGTTGAAGGGTAAAAAGTGTCCAAAAGGTCAAAATTTTTGAAAAAGTGGGTGTAAAAGGTGATGGCCGCCCATCCCTCTCTCTGCACACATAACAATCGGATTTCGAGAGAGAGAAAGCGAAGAGGAGCAGAAATTCTCGGATTTTGAAGAACAAGAGCTGAAAAGATCTAATTCAAGGTAAGAATTCGTGTCTTTAAGATGTTATTAACTAATTACATCCTTGGTTGTGTGCTTATGTGTGTTTGTGTGTGTTCGGATGTGTATTTTAGTGGGTTTCTATGTGCGAACTTGTAGCAATCGGGCTTTGAAGGAAGTCTTACCCGAAGAGGCTGCTAAGGTGAGTTCTAGAACCCCTCTTTTACATGTCTTAACTGATTTTATGGATGGAAATGCATGTGTGAACTTTTTATAAAGGTTGGATTTCATAGCCGTATGTATATATGTGTGTATGTTGCGGGTGGGGTTTGATTTTAGGCTATGTTCATGTTTAATGATGTTATGGTTGTGTTTCTATGGCTGAGAATGTAAGATTTAAGCATAGAACATGATAGACGGTCTTTAGGGACCGAATTATGTTGTTAAGTGTGCCTTAAGCTACTCATGCGCCCAAACAGTAGCTCAAACGGCCTAAGTTATAGAATAACTTCATAAGTGTACCAAATGCGGAAGAGTATTGACAAATGCGGATGAGCATTGACAAATGCGGATGAGAATTAACAAATACGGATGAGAATTGATAAATGCGGATGAGCATTGACAATTGAGGATGAGCATTGACAAATGCGGATGAGCATTGACAAATACAGATTAACATTGACAAATGCGGATGAGCAAAGGAAATGCGGATGAGTAATAGTCAATTCAGATGAGTAAAGTGGATATACGGATTACTAAAATTCAATGCGGATGAGTGAAGAGGAAATGCGGATGAGTAAAAGTCAACGTGGATGAGTAAAGAGGGAATGCGAATGAGTAAAATTCAATACGGATGAGTAAAGAGGAAATGCGGATGAGTAAAAAGGAAATGCGGATGAGTAAAAGAAACACGGATGAGGAAATAGGAAATGCGGATGAGTAAGAGGAAATACAGATGAGTAAAAGTCAATGCGGATGAGTAAAAGGAAATGCGGATGAGTAAAGGAAATGCGGATGACTAAAAGAAATGCGGATGCACATAAAGAAATGCGGATGTACAAAAAGAAATGCGGATGAAGACTTAGAATATTTTCTGACTTTTTGGGGAAAAGTGACATGTAGGCTTTGACTTGGTAGGTTCCCGGGGGTTCATGTAAGCTGACTTTTGAGGTCATAGATGATGTGATGGGGATTGTATGATAATGATATGATGTATGATTGATGCTTATTCATGATGGTATGTATGATGTATATTATGCTTGTATGATGATGCCCTGTATGGTGATGTTGTATGTGTATGTTGATGTTCCTTATTAGGTATAATTATTTTTCCGTGGCTTTATGTTGAATGGTAATGAATGAAATGAAAAGTATTATGGAACGTAAAGAAGAAGATAATGAAAAGAGGAACGTATTGTAAGAATGCGTGCATTAATGAACGAAGGAAAACAAAGTAAGTCTTGCATGCCTTGTATGTGGAAACATGCTTAATGAAGGGTGTTAGTTCAACGGTGTGCGGGTTAGCCAGCCCAGAAGGATGCACACCGGGGTCCGTCTTTATGACCAACCATTTGTATAGATCCTTTGTCGCTTACTCTAGGTACTGTGGTCAGGCTACTATGCGCCATGACATGGGGTCTATGATAGACATCGGCTCAGTATTCGCTTCATGCATGATGGTGGGTAAAGTTCATGGTTTTGGATGGAATGTAAAGAAGTAAAGATGAACATATTAATCAAAGTAAGAAAGTATGAATGAATGAAGTTAACGAATAAATGATGAAGATAATAATGATATTATCTACGTGTACGTATGATGTGTGACCACATACAAAAGTAAAGAACGGTTTTAATGAAAGTACAATATGTTTTACTTAAAACTAGAACTCACTCAGCAACGCTGACTTTTTATGTATTTTTCAGTTGGCTGGTAAAGTTGTTGAGGATGGCACGGGGGCGGCAACTTCGCTATTTTGGATGGCATTCTTTTGTTTAATGTTTTTTCATTGTAATGCAAAAAATGACATTGTCTAACGAATGTTGTATTATTTTTCAAAAGCATTTTTAATGGAAATGTTGTTTTTAATGTTTCCGCTACAACGTTTATTTCAAGTTAATGTAATTATATTTTTTATACGCAATGATTGACCAGCTGTTAGCGTCACGGGAATAGGGCCTTACAATTTTGTTCAAGAATTCTTGAGAAAAACTTGAGCAAACTAGTCAAAATTGACTTAAAGAACAATATGGTGACTTGTTCACCAAAGCTTTTGATGAACAAAGATTTAAGTAATTAATTACAGCTACTGGGATGGTAAATATTGACTAATATTTCTTTTGAAAACCTTTTAAATGTGTCACTTTTATGTCGTCTTCACACAATCTAAGCCCTATTATAAAAAGTCTTTTTTTAAAATTTCTAAGTGTGAATTCTTTCGAAGAGAAATATATCCTCGAAAGATATCTTTGTCTATCTTCCAAAGGCAAATTCCTCTGGAAAGTATTCTCTTCCAAAGAGTTTTAAGCCTCAGAAGAACATTTGATCATAGATCAAGAGTACTTCTGAAGCTTCAAAACTTTTCCCTCGAAAGACCGTCTTACTCTCGGAAGCAAACTTCTCTTCGGACATGGTTTGCTTTCGGATGTAAATTAGTCTCAAAAGATATTACTCTTGAAAAAACCTTTACTCTCGGAAGGAAGTTTTACTTTGTTAAGGAAATCTTTAGCCCCCACTCTATAAAAAGGTAAGATTTTATTAATGATGTTAGAAAATATTAAATGTTTTATCTTTACCGCACCTATCAAATCCACAATAAACTTTCATTTTACCTTATCGGTTTGATATTTTTTCCCATTTAAAAAAACGTCGGACTTTCTTTCTTTAATTTCTTTACATTCACAAAAACCCTAAATTTCCACTATCTTGTTCACTCATTTCCAAATTTCTTCAATCCCATTGTACTTCCACAAATAATGGCCCTGAAACTTCAACATAACCATGTCACAATCCTTGATTTTTCTAAGGTTGCCAACTTTTCCTAAATCATCCAATTTCTTACACAATCTTCCTACTTCACCACCCTCACTGTAAATCCCACTATCAACTTAAACCATATGGAGAAAGGTTTATCAGATCAAGGATCTACAGACAAGATATAGTTATTAGCAAACAAACCAACAGTGAGCATCTGGAGCTTCATGATGAAAGCGCCCCTACTGAAAGGGTCATCAGATAAAGAATCTACGGACAAGATTTAGTCATCAGGTAGCATCTAGAGCTTCATGATGAAGGCGCCCCTACTAATATCCCCAAATTTGACTTGGAAGACACTTACACCTAAATGAGTTATGGCAGAGATATGAGCAAGTCAATAATTTACAAGTTCAACTTATCCTATAACTGGATGCCTTTGCCTTTTAACTAGCGAATATTACATGTCATAGCTCACATATTACAAAAATGATAATAGTACATAAAGTAGAAAGTACAGAGTCAAGACCTCAATTTACAGTTTACTATAATCATCGACCTATTCACTAACTCATGTAAGTTGTTGACCGAACATAGTCGTAGCGGAAAGTGGTTTAGCTTTATGGTAAAGTACATCAGATTAAGCGTGTATTCAAAGTGATGGGTTTGATGGACCAAAATCAAAGTTGTTTAACCATTTTAAACAAGAAAACGCAGCGGATAAAAGCCCTAATAATATGATTCATAATCTAAAATATTAAGCTTCTTTACTTTGTTTTAACAAACCCAAGAGCAAAGGATCATTCATATGTGTTTGAACAAGCTATCAACAAGATATAACAACCAAAATAGAACAAGGAAACTACCTTTCAAGCTGCTGAAAATCGACTGTGAAATACCTTAGAATGTAGCTGCTGAAAAACGGGATTTAGGTGAAGATTATGATGTTCTTGAGCAGCCAAGAGACCAAGAGAAGGTATCCTCAAGCTAGCATACCCACAAGCCAAGAGCAAGACACCTTGTTGCTAGGATTTGACACCAAAAACCGCAAGAAACAAGCTGCTGGAACAAGTTCCAGCCGAGATTTCTTCAAGGAAAAGGTTTGTTTCTTCAAGCTTTTTCCTTTTGCATGTGTGAGTGAGAGAGAGATGAAAGAGCTGAAGTCTTACACCTTTTGTGTGTGTGTTGTGTTGTCAAAAGGCAAAAGGCACACACCCCTTAAAGGGGCGGCCGAATTCCTTTTGGTTTTGGGGTTTTCCCCCCAAAAGTTTAATACACATTAGTTGTTAACTAGTTAACCATTTATAATATATAATTAACCTTTTAATTATATAACACACACACTCTTTTATTATTTGATGTTATTCAACTAAATTAAACAACATCACAATTAATATCCATGAACAAATTATCCTTATAAGTTGTTCTTTCTCACACACAATCTATTTAGAAAACCCATTTTCTAAAATGGTGTATTTATTTAATTGCATG
>BJCM01211391.1:0-19149 GCA_018326385.1 Flaveria bidentis
AAGTTGGCTAACAAAATCTGCCATGACCTGAAAACATCAAGTTTTAGACTAGATATGCATCCTAACAACATTCAATGACTTCACAAGAACATATTATAATCTAAAAGAAGTTTGGACACTTATCCAAGTTTCTTTGCACGTTCACTAGTTTTAGCAGGACTCAAACCAAACGATATAAACTCAACCTCTTTCCAATGATCATTTCCGGACCCGATAGCTATGTTTTCACATAATAACCGAAAAACACACGCCATTTTTATTCTAAGTCAACCTCACGGCTTTGACCCACCCATTGTCACTACCATCCACACAACATTATCACCATATATCACCCCCACATAGTTTCGCAGAAGTCACATACACACACACACACTTATGTATTTAAAGCACCCACTAAACACTCACAGATTAACACTCCCATGGTTAACCCCCAACCAAGTGAAACATATATGCAACATACATACATATCTATATATCCACAAGCTTAAAGATAGGCACCCAACAACAATAACCCATCGGTCTTTTTGCAATGTATGGATACATACATTCATAAGAACCTATATGGATGAACACACAAACTAACACAGAAGCATACAGACATGCATGATGCAGCCGAAGTACACACACTCAAGCATATATATACACCGCAGATACATATATATAGGCCACATAACAAACGAACACGACAAAACATATAGCCGCGACTAGTCTCAAGCCACTTATCACGCAAAAAACGAGTCACATACATACGCGTAAATGCATAAAATCGGACATGTTACACACCCAACGACCCAAAACCGTAACCATAATGAACACGAGTAACAAAGGAGAAGCGTACCAAACGAAACGCGGCGTTGCTTTTTGATGTCACCTGAGACTACCGGTGCTTACGGTAGTTAAGTTTGGTGTCCATTATTATTTACTAACTATAATAATAGTAAAAAACTATTATTATCTAAAAAACATAAATAAATAAACAAATTAATTTACATGTCAAAGGGTGGTAATAACGTTAACCTGAAAATTACGGGGTGTCACAAATCTAACCTCACAGAAAGTAAAAATTATGGGGTGTCATAAATAAATTGCTTTACATTAAAATGTCATAGTATATGATAGAATTAGTTGATGGAAAGATAATTGAAGCTTTTGAAGTTATTCCTAACTATACCTTAAATTTAGATGATCATTGTTTTGATATAGATTTGATTCCTATCCAGTTAGGAGGTTTTGATATTGTTGTGGGTATGTATTGGTTAAGTAAGAATCAGGCTGTAATTATCCGTGGTAAAAGAATGATTAAAATTCCTTTAACTAATGAAAATAAAACTCTTTGTTTATATGGTGAGAAACCTAGAGTTGCTATGAAGATAATTTCCTGTAAAAAAACTCAGAAATATTTAAGGAAGAAATGTTTAGTTTTTCTAGCCCATTTAGTTGATACAAAACTAGATAAGATGAATTTAGATGATGCTCCTATTATTATTGAATATCTAGAGGTATTTCCTGATGAATTACTATGATTACCATCCCTCGTAAGGTAGAATTCAAAATTGAATTAATACCAGGAATTGCCCCTATTGCCAAGTCACCGTATCGTTTGGCACCAACCAAAATGAAAGAATTAATGACTCAACTTCAGGAATTGTTAGACATGGAATTTATATGTCCTATTGTATCACCTAGGGGAGCTCCAGTTCTGTTTGTAAAGAAAAAAGGCGGAACTTTTAGGATATGCATCGATTATAGAGACCATAATAAAGTGACAATTAAGAATATTGTAACACCCGATTATTCTTTTAAAAGTTATTAAAGAAAGAATAAAAGTAAAGGAAAAAGAGAGAAAGGAAATAAAGCCCAAGTAGAAGGACTAAATGTGTCAAAAGGACAAAATTTTTAAAAGTTGGTGTAAAAGGTGGCATGGCCGCCCACACTCTCTTCACACATCCTATTATTCGGATATTTTTAGAGAGAGAAAGTGAAGAAGAGCTGAAGTTTTTGGGTTTTTGAAGAACAAGAGCAGAAGTTCGAATTCAAGGTAAGAATTCACGCGTTTATGATGTTATAAACTGGCCTTAGCCTCGGATATATGCTTATGTATGGTTGTGTGTGTTCAGGTGTGCTTTATGGTGGGTTTCTAGGTGGTTGAACTCAATTGCAAACGGGTTTGAAAGAAGTTACACCTAAGAGGCTACAAAGGTGAGTTCAAGAATCCCCTTTTTACTCGTTTGAAATTGCTTTGGGGCTAGAAATGCATGTATGTATTTTTATAAAAGTTGGGTTTTATACCCGTATGTGTGTATGTGTGTGTTTGCAGGTGGGGTTTGATTTTGGGCTATGTAGGTGTATGATGATGTTATGTTTTCGCTTCTAAGGCTTAGAATGTATGATTTAAGCTTAGAACATGACAGGTGATGTTTAGGGACTGAATCATGATGTTAAGTGTGAATTAGACCGCTTATGCGCGTAAACAATATCCCATGCGCCCAAAACCTCATGCACTCGAATAGTACCCATGTGCCTAGAAACAGAATGAAATTGACTAAGTGTTCATGCGCCCAGGCACTCATGCGTCTGCATAGTGCTCATGCGCCTAGAATTGCCCAGATATGACTAAGTGTTGCCGATGCGCCCCAATAGGGCCAATGCGCCGGCAAGTTCCTCATACGCCTAAGTGTTTCCATGCGCCCAGAAGGCCACCCGCCCGAATAGTGCCCATGCGCCAGTACAGTGCCCATGCGCCTAAAGACTTAGATTATTTTTCTGATTTTTGGGGAAAAAAGTGTAATATAGGCTTTGACTTGGAAGGTTCCGGGGGCTATGTAAGTTGACTTTTTGAAGTCATAGATGATGTGACAGGCGAAGTATGATATGATTTGATGATGTATGATGACTATTATGTCATGTGTGATAGTGCCTTGTATAGTGATGTTTTGTATGATTATGTTTATGTTCCATGTTTTATATGTTTATCTTTCCCGTGGCTTTACGTGCTATAGGTGTGAAAGAAATGAAAAGTATTATGTAACGTAAAGTGGAAGATAATGAAAAGAGGAACATAATGATAGAATGCATGCATTAATAAAAGAGAAAGCAAATAAACGCTTGCATGAAAAATGTACAGAGGTGCACGACTCTAAAATGTCGTAAGCTCAACTGTGTGTGGTTTAGCTAACCTTTAAGGATACACGCATGGGTCTAGTCTTTGTGACTGACCAGTGGCATAGTACATGGTTTATAGTGATTACTCGCCCCGATACTGGTGCTAGGCTATGTGTGTTATGGAAGTCATTTATGATCTTCTAGGTGTAGTATACACTTGAGGTGTAGTATACACTTGAGATCTCTGTCGCTTGCCCCGATACTGGTTCCATGCTATGTGCGTTATGCAAGTCATTTATGATCTTCGGCCCAGTACCCGCTTTGTGCATACATTTGGCGTATAGCTGATGACACTGATCCGGAAAGAGATAAAGAAAGAATGTGATGAACAGTAAAGAAAGATAATAATGTTATTATCTATGTGTACGTACGATGTGTGATCATGTACGAAAATATAGTATGATTTGAAAGAAACTAAAGAATGGTTTTAAACGAAAGTAAAGTATTTTGTTTTATTTTAAAACTACAACTCACTCAACAACACTGACTTTTATGTGTTTTTTGTCGGCAGGTAATAGTTGCTGAGGATGGCACGAGGTGTCTACTTGGCTTGTTTTGGATGACATTCATTTTTATAATGCTTTTGTGATGTAATGCAACAAGTATTTTGTAATTTGATAATGATGTATTATATTGCAAAAGCTATTATAATGAAATGAATTGGATGCTTAAATGTTTCGCTGCATGTTTTTAGTAAGTTAATATAAATATATGTTTTATGTGCGATGATTGGCCAGCTGTGAGTGTCCCGGGAACGGGGCGTTACAAGTTGGTATTAGAGCAAAAGTTTAAGTGGAATGGGTAAATTTTCAAAAGAAACCTAAACTTAAACTGAAAACAGGATGGAAAGGGAAGGGATGCCAACCCGAGTAGCTGGTGCCATCAGGTATTTTCTTAAAGTTAACCAACTTTATGTGCGCATGTTATGTGATTTGTTCTGTGTGCCTTTAGTAGATTTAGATACTAATGTACTCAGGATAGGTAATGCTTGGGGTATGAAAAGTAAAGTAAGTGGCTAATCACAATTGGCCACTATAATTAGGGACTTACTATACTTGACATAAACTGAGCTATTCCCTTGAATGATCATGTTGGTGTTTGAATCTTATCGTGTGTTAGAGGATGGCCGGTGGTAGATCATCAAAGGCTTCACGTGGTGGAGGTCGTGGTGGACATGGTGCTGAACCACATGTCACAAGAGGAAGGCCTAGGGCCGAAGAGGTGGTTCATGAAGAACCCGAAACCCCTCGTCCGGAGGCTGGGGACGAGAGTGCTAACTTGAGAGACTCAGTGAAAGAGGCCGTTGTTGAGGAAGTGCATCAGGTCATGCAGACGATCCTACCTTTGTGGTGACTGAAGTGATCAAGGTTGTACTGGAAGGGAAAGAAGAGAGAGGAACAGGTCCTCGGGAGGACGGGAGCAACCGGAGACTTAGACGGTTCCCTCCGATGATGAGGAGGATGAGGAAGAGCCTGTGCAGGAGACACCACGAGGCTATAACTACGAGAAATTTCAAAGGTGCAAGCCCCCTAGCTTCGATGGTAATGGCACTACTTCTGCCGCTCACCGATGGGTGAGAGAGATGGAGGTCGTACTAAATATTAGCAAGTGCCGAGAGGACCAAAAGGTGAAGTTTTCTGCCCAGTCGTTTGTGGACTCAGATTTGTGCTGGTGGGACAATATCATCCAAGCCGAGGGTAGTCAGGCAATAGGAAGAATGAAGTGGGCAGAACTGAAGAGACTGGTGATTGAGGAGTTCTGTCCTCACCAAGAGATGGACAAAGTTGAGAGAGAGTTCCTACTGTTGGAGGCGGGAATGATGACACATCAGCAATACACTACTAAATTCAATGAAATGGCACGGCTGGTGCCTGATCAGGTGACGCCTCTGTCATGAAAGATCAAGAGATATATCCAAGGGCTGCCGGTGGATATCCGTAGGCACATTATCGTTTCCCGACCAAGCACGTTTAGGTCGGCGGTTGATTTGTCGGGGAGGTTGTATGATAAGCGGACTAAAGTGGTGGCAGAAGCCAGCATGAATAGTGGTGGTGACCGTAATTGGAACGGGAAGCGATTTGGACGTGACGGAGCCGCTCCAAGCAACAAAGGTGCACGGGTGGATGACCGATGTGTGGTCACATCCGGTGCGGGGTCGAGGAGGTGTGTTAAGTGTGGACGAGAGCATATTAGAGAATGTAGAGTGTGATCCAATGTCTGTTTTTGTTGTGGAAGGATCGGACATGTGGCGAAGAACTGCGGAGTAAGGAGATGTTATACTTGTGGCGAGGAGGGCCACATGAGCAGGGACTGCAAGAAGCCGAGGGCTGAATGTTTCGGTGCAGGGAAGAAGACAACCAGGACTGAAGGGCAGAGGGCGAGTGCCAGAGCGTTTGCGATGAAACAGGAGGAGGCTAGGATGGACCCTGATGTTGTGTCAGGTATGTTTCTAGTAAACCAAACTTTAGCCTCTATGTTATTTGATTCTAGTGCTAGTAGAAGTTTTATTTCCGCTACTTTCTGTGCTAAATTGCCTGTTAGTAGTAAGAATATAGATACGCCCTTCGATGTAAAAACTGCCATAGGTAAATCTATCAGGATTTCCAAGATGATAGAAGGTTGTGACGTGGAACTAAATTGTCACAAGTTTCCTGTTAGACCCTTTGTGATGACCTTGGGCGGGTTCGATGTAGTCCTAGGAATGGATTGTTTGACGGACTACGAGGCGAATATTATATGTCACAAGAAAATGATTCGATTGATAGCCCATGATGGGAGTTCGGTGACGGATTACAGTGATCAAGTCATGACGATCCCGAAAGTGATTTCGATGGCGGTGGAGGGAAAGTGCATGAGGCGTGGGTGTAGTGCATACTTGGCATACGTGAAGGATATGGATACGCCAACACCACAACTGACTGACGTACCGGTGGTGTGTGACTTTCCAGTTGTTTTTCCCGAAGACTTACTAGGAGTGCCACCTGACCGCGAGATCAAGTTCCAGATTGACTTGATACCGGGTACCCAACCTGTAGGTAAGGCACCGTATCGGTTGGCTCTGACTGAGTTGAAAGAGTTGATGGAGCAATTGCAAGAGCTGCTTGATAAGGGGTTCATCAAACCGAGTATCTCTCCTTGGGGTGCTATAGACTTATTCTTGAAGATGAAAGACGGTTGCATGAGAATGTGTATAGATTATCGTGAGCTGAATAAGCTGATGGTGAAGAATCAGTACCGCTTACCAAGGATTGATGACCTGTTTGATCAACTCCATGGTGCCAGTTGGTTCTCAAGGATAGACCTTCAATCTGGCTACCATCAGTTAAAAGTGAAGGAGCAGAATGTTCCTAAAACAACTTTTTGCACGTGTTATGGACATTACGAGTTTCTCGTTATGTCATTTGGTCTAACCAACGCACCAGCTGATTTTATGGACTTAATGAATCGAGTGTGTCGGCTGATGTTAGATAAATCAGTGATTGTGTTTATCGATAATATCTTGATTTATTCGAAGAGTGAGGAGGAGCATGCCGGTCACATTCGAGAGGTGTTGGAAATATTGAGAAATGAGAAGTTGTATGCTAAATTCTCCAAGTGTGCATTCTCGTTGCGCGAGGTTCAATTTTTAGGCCATGTAGTGAATCCCGAAGGGATTATGGTGGACCCGGAAAAGGTGGAGGCGGTGATGCAATGGAAGTCTCCAAAGATGCCATCTGAGATTCGTAGTTTCTTGGGGTTTGGCGGGATATTATAGGAGATTCATACAAGACTTCTCTAAGATCGCTTCTCCACTAACCAAGTTGACCCAGAAAGATGTAAAGTTTGTATGGGCTCAAGCTCAAGAGAAGGTGTTTGAGGAGTTAAAGGCGAGGTTGACTCAAGCTCCTGTGTTGTCGTTACCCGATAGAAGTGAAGATTTGATGGTTTATTCTGATGCTTCCTACTCAGGGTTGGGATGTGTGTTGATGCAAAGAGGAAAGGTTATAGCCTATGCATCCTGACAGTTGAAAGTTCATGAGGTTAATTATCCTACTCATTACTTGGAGCTAGCAGTCGTGGTCTTTGCGTTAAAGATATGGAGGCACTACTTATACGGGACGAAGCGCACCATATTCACTGATCACAAGAGCTTGAAGTACTTCTTTGAGCAGAAAGATTTGAACATGAGGAAGAGGAGATGGTTGGAGCTCATAAAGGACTATGATTGCAAGATCCATTACCATCCGGGCAAAGCCAACGTGGTGGTGGATGCCCTTACCCGAAAGGAGAGACCCGAGCTTATTCTGGTGAAGGCTTATTAGTTGGTTATGACCTCTGATGTGATGAAGCAAGTCAAGGAGTTTCAAGATGAGGCATTGAAAGAGGATCATCTTAACTCTGAAAGAATGAGAGGTCTAGTCGCGGAGTTGGGTGAAAACACACTCGATGTTAGGACCCGATTCGGACGTATGTGGATTCCACGTTTTGGGGATCTACGTGTGAGGATTATGGACGAAGCTCATAAAACATGATACTCTATTCATCACGGTGCTACGAAGATGTATCAAGACATGAAGAAAGATTATCGGTGGCCGGGTATGAAGCGTGACGTAGTAGAGTACGTGGTTAAGTGCCTTACTTACTTGCAAGTAAAAGTCGAACACCAGAATCCGTATGGGAAGATCCAACCTTTCGATATACCGGAATGGAAGTGGGATCATATCACCATGGACTTTATTACAAAGCTACCGCGTACCGCATGAGGGTATGATGCTATATGGGTGATAGTTGATCGTTTGACGAAGAGTGCTCACTTCCTATCGATCCACGAGACATATTCATCCGAGAGGTTGGCAGATCTGTTCATTAAGGAGATTGTAAATCATCATGGTGTGCCGGTGTCTATTGTGTCTGATCGTGACACCCGGCTTACATCCAAATTTTGGAAAAAATTCCACGATGCGATGGGGACGAGGTTACATATTAGCACGTCTTATCATCCTCAGACGGATGGTCAGTCGGAAAGGACGATTCAGACACTGGAAGATATGCTTCGGGCATGCATCATTGATTTTGGAGGAAGTTGTGATGACCACTTACCGTTAGCCGAGTTCTCATATAACAACTGTCATCATGCCAGCATTGGTATGCCCCCTTATGAGATGCTATATGGTAGGAGATGTAGAACTCCCGTGTGTTGGGGTGATATTGGCCATAAAGAGTTAGGGAGCGTCGAAGTGGTCGAGGCTACAACTAAGAAACTGGAAAGGATCAAAGCCTTTATGAAGCAGCTAAAGATAGGAAAAAGTCGTATGCTGATAAACGACGTAGACCGATTGAGTTCTAGGTGGGTGATAGAGTTATGTTAAAAGTCTCGCCTTAGAAAGGTATCATTCGGTTCAGAAAGCAAGGCAAGTTGAACCCGAGATACATAAGGCCTTTCAGAATCATTGCTCGAGTAAGGGAGATGGCCTATAGACTAGAGTTATCAGATGAGTTAAGTGGAATTCACCCGACATTCCATGTATCTCATCTGAGAAGGTGTTTAGCAGACGAGGATATGGTTGTACCACTGGAGGATATCGATGTAGATGAACGACTCAATTATATGAAGCAACCAATGGCGATCATTGATCATAAAGAAAGGAGGTTAAGGAATAAAGTGGTTCCTCTTGTGCGTGTATAGTGGAGGCACAGGAAGGGATCCGAGTCTACTGGGATACAGAGGAGGAGATGAGACAACGTTACCCATGATTGTTTGTGGAATAACAGGTTTCAGGGACGAAACCTATATAAGAGGGGTGGACTTGTAACACCCGGTTATTATTTTAAAAGTTATTAAAGGAAGAATAAAAGTAAAGGAAAAAGAGACAAAGGAAATAAAGCCCAAGTAGAGGGACTAAATGTGTCAAAAGGACAAAATCATAAAAGTTGGTGTAAAATGTGGCATGGCCACCCACACTCTCTTCACACATCCTATCATTCAGATATTTTTAGAGAGAGAAAGTGAAGAAAAGCTGAAGTTTTCGGGTTTTTGAAGAACAATAGCAGAAGTTTGAATTGAAGGTAAGAATTAATGCGTTTATGATGTTCTAAACTGGCCTTAGCCTCGGTTATATGCTTATGTATGATTGTGTGTGTTCGGGTGTGCTTTTTGGTGGGTTTCTAGGCGGTTGAACTCAATTGCAAACGGGTTTGAAAGAAGTCACACCTAAGAGGGTGCAATGGTGAGTTCTAGAATCCCCTTTTTACTCGTTTAAACTGCTTTGGGGCTAGAAATGCATGTATGTATTTTTATAAAAGTTGGGTTTTATACCCGTATGTGTGTATGTGTGTGTTTGCCGGTGGGGTTTGATTTTGGGCTATGTACATGTATGATGATGTTATGGTTGTGCTTCTAAGGCTTAGGATGTATGATTTAAGCTTAGAACATGATAGGTGATGTTTGGGGACTGAATTATGATGTTAAGTGTGAATTAGACCGCTTATATGCCTAAACAATATCCCATGCACCCAAAACCTCATGTGTCAGAATAGTACCCATGCGCCTAGAAACAGGCTGAAATTGACTAAGTGTTCATGCGCCCAGATAGCTCATGCGCCCAGGCACTCATGCATTTGCATAGTGCCCATGTGCCTAGAATTGCCCAGAAATGACTAAGTGTTGCCCATGCGCCCCAATAGTACCAATGCTTCTGCAAGTTTCTCATACGCCTAAGTGTTCCCCATGCGCCTAGAAGGCCATGCACCCGAATAGTGCCCATGCGCCTGTATAGTGCCCATGCACCTAAAGACTTAGATTATTTTTCTGATTTTTGGGGAAAAAGTGTAATGTAAGCTTTGACTTGGGAGGTTCCGGGTGCTATGTAAGTTGACTTTTTGAAGTTATAGATGATATGACTGGCGAAGAATGATATGATTTGATGATGTATGATGACTCTTATGTCATATGTGATAGTGCCTTGTATGGTGATGTTTTGTATGATTATGTTTATGTTCCATGTTTTGTATGTTTATCATTCCCGTGGCTTTACGTGTTATAGTTGTGAAAGAAATGAAAAGTATTATGTAACGTAAAGTGGAAGATAAAAAAAGAGGAACATAATGATAGAATGCATGCACTAATGAAAGAGAAAGTAAAGAAAGGCTTGCAAGCAAAATGTACGGAGGTGCACGATTCTAAAATGTCTTAAGCTCAACTGTGTGTGGTTTAGCTAACCCTTAAGGATACACGCAGGGGTCTAGTCTTTGTGACTGACCAATGGTATAGTACATGGTTTATAGTGATTACTCGCCCCGGTACTGGTGCCAGGCTATGTGCGTTATGGAAGCCATTTATGATCTTCGGCCCAGTACCTGCTTTGTTTATACGTTTGGGGTGTAGTATACAGTTGGGATCTCTGTCGCTTGCCTCGGTACTGGTGCCAGGCTATGTGCGTTATGGAAGTTATTTATGATCTTCGGCCTAGTACCCACTTTGTGCATACGTTTGGGGTATAGCTGATGACACTGATCCAGAAAGAGATAAAGAAAGAATGTGAAGAACAGTAAAGGAAGATAATAATATTATTATCTATGTGTACGTATGATGTGTGATCATGTATGAAAGTATAGTATGATTTGAAAGAAAGTAAAGAATGGTTTTAAACGAAAGTAAAGTATTTTGTTTTATTTTAAAACTAGAACTCACTTAGCAACGCTGACTTTTATGTGTTTCTAGTTGGCAGGTAATAGTTGCTGAGGATGGCACGAGGCGGCTACTTGGCTTGTTTTGGATGGCATCCATTTTTATAATGCTTTTGTGATGTAATGCAACAAGTATTTTGTAATTTGTTAACGATGTATTATTTTTCAAAAGCTATTATAATGTAATGAATTGGATGTTTAAATGTTCCGCTGCATGTTTTTAGTAATTTAATACAAATATATGTTTTATGTGCGATGATTGGCCAGCTGTGAGTGTCCCGGGAACGGGGCCTTACAAATATATACCCTCTCCCTAGAATATATGATCTATTTGATCAATTGCAAGGATCTTGTTACTTTTCAAAGATTGACTTAAGGTTAGGATACCATCAACTAAGGGTAAGGGATGAAGATATACCTAAGACTGCATTCAAAACTAGATATGTTCATTATGAGTTCCTTGTAATGCTATATGGACTAACAAATGCTCTAGTAGTATTCTTGGGTAAATTTGTCATAGCTTTTATAGATGACATTTTAATTTATTGTAAAGACAAGGAGGAACATGAAAAACACCTAAGGCTAATTTTGAAGTTACTTCGAAAAGAAGAATTATATGCCAAATTTACAAAATGAGGATTTTGGAAAAGAGAAGTACAATTCTTAGGACATGTAGTTGACCAATAAGGAATTTAGGTTGACCCAACAAAGATTGAGGTAATTAAGAAATGGGAAGCTCCAAAAACGCCAATTTAGGTACGCCAATTTTTAATTTGGCCGGTTATTATAGAAGATTTATAGAAAATTTTTCAAGAATAACTCAACCTTTGATAGAATTAACTCATAAAGATAAGCCTTATGTTTGGGGAGAAAAAAAGAATGTTGCATCTGAACTCTTAAAGAATAAATTATGCACTGCCCCTATTTTAACTATTCCAGAATGAACAAATGATTTTGTCGTATATTGTGATGCCTCACGTCAAGGTTATGGATGTGTTCTAATGCAATGAGATAAAGTAATTGCATATGCATCCATGCAAATTGGAGGAATTGAAAAGAATTGTTGATACATGTGTACCTAGTTTAGGAGCTTGATGTAATATGTATATCATGTCTTACATATATGTAATCGAATGGGTATGAATGAAATACAAGTATGGTTGATGTTTATAATGTTTAATATTTCATTGTTTATTGTGTAATAACGCATATTGAACTAACTATATAGGTTTGTGGTTGTTTACATAGTTCTTAGTCAATAATGGTTGAGAAATGTGTTTAAACTTAATCGTGTGAAGTTCTCATGACGAATGGACCATGCTAATGGACCATACGCATGAATACTTCATGCTAATGGACCAGTCGCACGATTGAACCAGGAGACTGGACCAGTCGCACGATTGAGACATAAGATTGGCTCAATCGCACGACTGAACCATGCTAATGGTTCAGTCGTACGATTGGAAGACCCTAACCTATAAATAGCACTTAATTCTTGGAAAAATGTAACAATTCGAATACCTATGCACATAATCGCACCCTAGCCATCCAGAGACTTAAGAAAACCTATTCCAAGTTCATAGATCACAGTTGATCCTTCTCTAATCATTCTCAACGTTTCATTAATCGTTAGATTGATCTGAACTGTGGTCTCCCTGATTGGATCGCCAATCAAATAGGATTCCGCACTATTTGAGTTGGTATAAGCGCAGAATTAGTTAGTACTCCGTACGTACACGATCACTAACAAGTGGTATCAGAGCCTTGGCTCTTGATTTTGCGTGTGATTCGATCGATTTGGTGAAAAAATCATGTCTTTTCATTCAAAAACACCATCTTTTTGGTTAAAATAGTGTTTTCGACGTCTCCAGATCTAAAAGTTCACGTTTTTTGGCTTACGGCAGATTAAGGTTCGTAAAAATTCGTATTTTTGTGTCAAAATACCAAAAACACTCGAATTTTCAAAACCAGCAGCCTTCAGTCGCACGTTTGACTCAATAGCACGACTGAACTCATTCGCACCTCCCATATGCATGATTGAACTTATTCGCACATCCATTCATACGACTGAACAATCTCATTCGCATTATTCATCCGCATTGCCCAATTGCACGGTTGTTCATCCGCATTTGTCCAATCGCACAATTGGCTCAACCATATTTATTCAATCGCACGATTGATTCATTCGGACCTTTCCATTCGCACGAGTGAAAAAGTTTAAGTTTCAAATTCAAAGTTAATAAAAATGGAAGATCAGTACTCATCTTTTACTGCCAGTAGGGATTCACGGATCCAGAATCTATTGCTTCTGGAAAATGAAGTTGGGAATCACAATAAGCCCCCTATGCTCATGACATTAGATGATTACCCACAATGGAAGCAAAGGTTCGAGATATACCTAAATGGAGTTGATCCTAATTTGTGGGAATCAATCGAGACTGGGTACAGCATGCCGGTTGGTGCTGATGGAGTAAAACTTACCTTGGGTGGCATGACTGATAGCCAAAAGGTAAAGTACAATGCAGAGAAGAAGGTGTATGCTTTGTTAACTCAGTCAATTCCTAAGGATATATTCCATTAGTTTTCTGAGAACAAGCAAGCCAAGAAGCTATGGGATGCTCTGGAAAAACGGTATGACGGGAATGCAACGTTAAAGGCATTAAAGGCAAAAGCTTTGAAGGAGTTTGATAACTTCTCTTCGATAGGAAAAGAGAGCCTGGATGACATCATCGACCGTTTCTACCACTTGATGAGTGAGCTGCACACTCATGGGGTTACCACGTCCATGGAAGACAAGGTGTCGAATTTCGCAGATGGATTGCCAGAAAAGTGGGTTTCATTTATGTCAAATCTCAGACAGAATGATATGCTAGCAAAGTTGGATATTAATGATTTCATTCTGAAGCTAAGAGAGGAAGAGTTAAGGATGAAGTACAGGTCTCAAAAAGGTTCATATGATCAGAACCCGTTACTTTACAACTCAACTCCTCAACCAAAAACTTCTGGAGCACCACTTCAAACAGCATCCGTGTCCAGTTCAGCCGCTCTGTCCCAAGCCATTACTTCAGGACCTAAAGCAAATGCTATGAAATTGAAGACCGAGAATCTCGGTAATGTGATTTTAGAGGTGGCAAATGAGCATATGGATCTCCTACCAACTATCATTCAGTCCTATGATGGTCAAGTTGCGGGGAAGATTGGAAACTGCCATCTCGCCGATGAAGACTACGAGTAGGTAGATGAAACTGAACTCGAAAGAATGGATATCATATGGGCGTTGGCAAGTGCTGTTCGAAGAGCAAAGAAGTTTGTGAAGAAAACGGGACAGAACTTGATAGCCACCAAAGACACTACCTTTGGTTTCGATAAAACCAAAGTTACCTGTTTTAACTGTGGAGAGAAGGGGCATTTTAAGCGTGAATGTGTGAAGCCCAAGAAAATAGGTAATGGTAATCCATTCTCCACCTTCAATCGTCAAGATAAACCCTCCAATGGGGCTACATCGTCAAGAAAGGATCGTAAGGCCTTGACTGCACAAGACGACGAAGGTTAAGATTGGAGCTTTCGCTTTGTATCTCCAGGAGAATCCAACATTGCTTGTGTTGAAGTTTTGGATGACGACTCAGCAAGCGAAGGTGAAATTGTAGTGGAACTAGTGATGCCTAATAATGAAGAAACTGCAAATGTGGTCAATCACCTGAATGAAGAAGGACTCAGAACAACATGTTCAAAATCACCAGCACCCGAACAGTCAAGCTCTGCTATGATAGTTGATTCAACAGAATCTTCTCAGGTATGTACTAAAGACCAACTTTTGATAGTCATGCTTGTAATGAATGTAATAAATTTAGAGAAAGCATAGACTCAAAATTTGCTAGGTTATTAGATCACAATGATAGCTTAGTAAATTACTTACAACTATGCACGAAAGCAAACAGGATTTTAAAACAAAATGAGCACAATTATAAAGAGAAAATAGAACTGTTAAATAAACAACTAAGGGAAACCAAAGTTGTTGCCTTTAACCAAGCAAATGACATAAAATTCTTTTTAAACTCCCTAGAAGAAACTAAGAAACAAAAAGCAGTTTTAGAAGTTGAAGTAAATTCTTTAAAACAAAAACTGCACAGTTGGACCATTTCTTCTCACATAGTTCAACACTTAGTGAAAGAACGCAACAACGGGGAGGGTTTGGGTTACAAAGTGGTTCCACCACCACATGAGACCTTGTTGAATGTTAAATGTAGACCAATTAATTACAACCCGGTCAAGGATATGTGGTGTCCACTCCTCTAGTAAGTGATCTAGATTCCACAAGTAAACCTATTGAATCTGTCACTAAACAAAAGGAGACCACTTTGAAGTTGAAAGGTAAAATGCCTATTGTTAATTTGGATGAACAATTTGAAAAGGTTAAGGTAAATTCAGGGTCAAACATGTCTAATACTGAACCCAAAAAGACCAAACAAGTTAACCAATCACGTGCATCATGTCTAAGTCCAAATAAACAAAAGGGTAAAGATGTTAAAAAGATTCAAACAATTAAATTTGTTAAAGAAGATAAAACATCTAAACAAGAAGTGTCAAAATCCAAACAGACTAAAGTTACATCTGTGTCATACACCTCCCCACAAAAACAGTTCCACCAACATGTCGAAAGTAGATCATGCTAGAATTGTGGAAAATATGAACACATTGCTTCTAACTGTCCCTATTATCAAACACCAAGAAAGAAAATTGAATTTGATGATCCTAAACCAATTTCTTCTAAAAGGAGTTCTATTACTCCCTCAAGAAGAATTAGTGAACATAAAGTTCAAACCATAAGTCAATCATCTGTTTATCACAAACATGCCTTACACAAAACTAGCTTATGGAAAGAAAAATAAAGTCCAATGTCGGATAATGAGAATAAGAATAAGACTGATCTACCCTCTCCCTCAAATGGACAGTGGGTAGAATTCATGATTTGTGATGCCTTTGGGTCACCCAAGCCAGTTAAGGCTTGGGTCCCTAACCTCAACTAATCATTTCCTTTTAATGTGTCGGGTGTTCGCTATAGTTCGTTTACAAATACTTGGATTGTTGATAGCGGAGCATCAAGGCATATGACTGGAAACCTGTCTCTCTTGTCAAATGTCAAACAAATTAAAGGAGGACATGTTTCATTTGCTGGAAATAAAGGAGGTTATATCACAACACAAAAGGAAGTGGGAAACTAGAAAGTGAAATTTGATAAGGTAAACTATGTTCAACAACTTCAAAATAATTTACTTTTAGTATCCCAGATTAGTGACAAAGGATTCAAGGTTGTCTTTGACAACAAGAAGTGCTACATGTTGAAGAAGGAGTATGTGATACCGGAGGATCAAGTCTTAATGTCAGCTTGAAGATATAATGACTTATATGTCTTGGACCTATCAAAGGCCTCCACAACTGATCATCAAGTACAATGCTTCTTGTCAAAGGCAACAAAAAAGACTTCATCTCCTGGCATAGGAGAATGGGACACATTAATCCACGGAAGATGAATCATTTGATCCAGAATGATCTAGTGCATGGCGTAAATGTCAAGAACTTCCATTTACCGGATTTTTTTGTCGCATGTAAGAAAGGCAAACAGACGAAGAAGTCTCATAAGGAGAAGAAAGTTCACTCAATTGACCTGCCTCTTAAGCTCCTTCACATGGATCTGTTTGGCCCAGTAAGTACAAAATGCATTGTCGGCGATTTGTACTACTATGTAGTTACGGATGATTACTCAAGATTTTCATGGGTGATGTTTCTGAAATCCAAATCAGAGACATTTGAATCATTCAAAGAGCTGGTAACTACACTGGAGTCTCTATACAAGCTAAAGGTAAGACAAGTTCGCTCAGACAACGGCATCGAGTTCAAGAACCAGTGGATGGAGGCATTCTGCAAAGAAAAAGGAATAGTGCACCAGTTCACATCTGCCTACACTCCTCAAATGAACGGGGTTGCTGAGAGAAAGAATCGAAGCTTGATAGAGACAGCCCCGACGATGCTCGTAGACTCAAAACTGCCTATCCAATTTTGGAATGAGGCGGTAGCGAATGCATGTTATACCCTCAACCGAGTCTTAGTGGTCAAATGTCATGGTAAAACGTGCTATGAGTTGCTCCAACGACGTAAACCAAATATGGAGTACCTCGAGCCATTTGGCGCACCATGTACACTGCTGAAGAAAACTCAGTCAGGGAAGTTTAGCGAGAAGGCCGAAGAAGGAATTTTCTTAGGATTCAACATACCGAATAAGAGAGTTTATAACAACTCAACGGGTCTAGTAGAAGTGTGGTGCAACGTTGATGTATAGAGATACACCACCCCCTGCTGGAAAAGGACCCTCCTTCTTTTTCGACTATGATGGATTCTTTAAGTCCTTCAACATCCCTCTCTCCCCTCATGAGGATGAGTTATCGATCAGAATGATGTACGAAGTGTTAAATACACCATCACTAGACCCGACAACCTCAGCGTCACAAGGTGAGTCTTCTAGTTCTTCCAGGGGAGCACTTGAGGTAAGTGACTCCTCCTCTGATGATGAAGATGTGGCAAATGAGCAAGTGGATCAGGAGGAACAGGTTCCTACTACTATAAGTACACAAGCATCAGATGTTGATGCCTCTGACACTTCGGAACCCCACACCCCACTGCCTCAGATACTGAACCTGCTGCTCACAATCTGGATAATGAGGTAGTTGTACCCACCACTCCTGGATCTCGACTAAATGTTTATCATCCGTTGGATAATGTCATTGGTGATGTTCGATCAAGAGTACATACAAGAAATCAGCTATACTCAGCTGATTATGCCTTGGTAATGGAAAAGGGATATCTTCACGATGGTGCATATCGATGTTTTGTGTCTCAATTTGAGCCAAAATATGTTAGTGAAGTCCTAAATAACGAGGCATGGGTGAGTGCCATGCAATATGAACTTCTTTAATCAAGAAGTTAGGAGTATGGACTCTGGTGGATAGACCTAAAGGTGCTAAAGTCATTGGCACCAAATGGGTTTTGAAATGCAAGAAAGATGACCAAGGAGTCATTATAAGAAACAAGGCTTGACTTGTAGTTCAAGGATTTTGACAAGTCGAGGGTATTGATTACAATGAAGTCTTTGCACCAGTGGCAAGAATGAAAGCAATCTATATCTTCCTAGCCTATGCATCGTATATGAAGATCAAAGTTTATCAACTGGATGTAAAGAGTGTATTTCTTTATGGTGAAATCTGGGAGACAGTGTATGTCAGTCAATCCGAAGGATTTAAGGATCCATATCATTGGGACAGAGTTTACAACTTGATAAGGCCCTCTATGGGCTCCACCAAGCCCCAAGAGCTTGGTATGAAAAGCTCTCGACTCATCTTGTGAAACACAGTTTTCGCAGAGGAGTGATTGACTGTACACTGTACATCAAAGAAAAGGATGGTGACTTACTGCTAGTTTAGATCTATGTTAATGACATAATCTTCGGTTCCAAAAATGAAGCATTATGTAAAGAATTTGAAGCAGTCATGAAAGCTGAATTTGAAATGAGTGCCATGGGAGAGATGAAGTTCTTTCTCGGGTTACAGGTGGATCAAACACAAAAGGGGATATTTCTACATCAAACTAAGTATGTAGGCGATATTCTTAGTCAGTTTGATATGGAGAATGCTTCGGCAGCCGGAACTCCACTTGCTACAAACCACGATGTGGCACCCGACGAAACTGGGGATCTAGTGGATGCCACCATGTACTAAGGAATGATCGGATCACTCATGTACCTCACTGCCTCATGACCTGATATTATGTACTTGACATGTCTCTGCTCCAGATATTAGGCGAAACCGAAAGTCAACCATCTCATAGGCGTCAAAAGGATATTTCGTTATCTGAAGAGTACTCCAACACTTGTGTTGTGGTATCCTCATGACGATGACTTTAAGCTTACAGCGTATAGAGATTCGGATTATGGCGGCTACAAAATGAACTACAAGTCCACTTCAGCAGGATGTCAATTCTTTGGGAGAAGATTAGTCACGTGGCAGTGTAAGAAGCAGACATCGGTTGCTCTGTCAACTTGTGAAGCTGAATATGTTGCTGCGACAAGCTGCTGTTCACAAATCATCTGGATTCAACAGCAAATGCGGGACTACGGTTTGAAATTCTCTAACACTCCTATATTTGTTAATAATTCTGCTGCTATAGCCGTAACTAAAAATCCGGTCCAACATCCTAAGACCAAACACATCGGAATTAAATATCACTTTATACGTGATTGTTTTGAAAAGAATTTAATCGATGTTGTTAAAA
>BJCM01211393.1:0-12007 GCA_018326385.1 Flaveria bidentis
AAAAGGAAAATATGTAATTAGTTTTTCAACTTGGGTAAATATGTACTAATGACTTTAGAAATGAGAAATATGTAAATGCCTCGTTATAATATCACATCAATGAGGTCGGGAATATGATACACTAGTCACCATGTGGCGTGCGATGCTCTTCTAGTCATTGGACCCTACCTCCGACTGAGTTGTTTCCAATGTGGGCAACCTAGCTATCAAATAGAAATGAAACTTATTTTTACTAATAATTTCTCATGTTGAATAATTACAAATGGTTACCAGTGGTTCTATTTTCGCAAGAATCTTACCGATGAATGGTTGTGATGGTTTCATAATAAAACTGTCGATTCAATAGTTTTAACACATATTACAAATCTGACATACTATCTACTATTTACATACTTGGCACTAACAATACTAACTTAATTTTCTAATTGAGTTCATGATTAACAATGACCCCTTAATCTCAATGTTGTAACACCACTTGCTTTATCTTCATAGTAGTGTAGTTTGAATTCATATGAGCTGATATGGATCTTTTTCTGTTTTCTTTTTTTTGTCCTTTCATGTTGAACATTCAGTTTTATAATGTCCATAAAATACACTTGTAGTATTTTATGTGGCTTTTATTTTCTCGAACCTATTCACGATCTTTACCATTCCTTAACCAATTACCTTTACCCCTGGGTGTGTCCTTGGTTTGAACTACAATTACCCAACACCCATCTTATTACCAAACCATTCATGATGTAAGAAAACTAAAATCAACTGATAATAAATAGATGTTTGAAAGACAAATAATTCATTTAAATTAACTAAACCATAATTGAATTAATACCGTCATTACAAAAACAATCCAAGAACCCTAGGTTAAACGAAGTAAATATAACCCTTACAAGAACCCATTACTCCCGATCTCTTTGGCTTCACTTGTACAGACTTCTATTGTAGTGATAATCTTCTATGCACACATTAAGGCATCCATGTTATGGTCTTTAAACTCTTAATACATGCAACACGAACGTATCTTAAAGCAATCTCATTCCATATTATTAAACGTATAAAATACACCAAATTAACAATGTTAACCACCAAACAAACAAAATACGATTAGACTTTTTTTGGTTTTTGGTACTCTTTTAGTATTTGGTAAGTGTTATTTACATTTATAAGGAACCGCAAATTAATTTAGATTTAAATAAAAACTATCACCGACGAAAGAAGTTGTCGGTAATCTATCGGTAACCATTTGTACGGTGTTCCCTCGAAGAACAATCTGTGAGTGATATGGGCATGTGAACTAACATTAAAAGTGTGTCGTTCATCTATCAGTGATAACCGCCGTCAATTGTAAATTTCTTTTCTCGTGTCATGTTTGTGACGAACTTTCACCAAGTGATGATAGTTTCACTGATGTTCTTACTATGTGAAGCTCTCAATTTTGTAAGGTATGAGATTTGTGGAAAATATGTCACTTAGATGCTTTCTTTAGTGAGTAAAGATTAATAATAATGCCGATGGGTTCAAAACGAGATCCACATGACATTTAAGTAATGCTTTGATTCATAAACACTCAAATTACATATACCGACTTGATGTAACCTTAATTAGTTAAACAAGGTTAGTGCTATAGTTTTTTAATTTGTTATTTTTCTAAACGTTCACATGCTGTTTAATTATATTTTACTCTTGATATATTATACTTTTGGATTTGGTGATTTCTATAAATCGAGTGATAATCAATACGTCACATGGATCGTGCATTTCACGTTAGATGGTCAATTAGTGATATATTTTCATGAAATTATGCTTAAACTTTCTTAAATATTATACTTAACTTTTTTTATAAAATAAAATCATACATCTATAAATCAACCAATGATCCTCACCCCAAGTGATTGAGATAAGGCACCGCAAAACTTTATAAAAATAGAAGGATTTGAGTTCAAGTTTCACATATGATAAAGAAATGAGGGTTTCAAATTATGTCAGTGGGTTTTCTCACCTAAATTCAATTTTCTTTTGAGGGTGGTCTCAAGTTCAGTACTAACAGGACGGAGTGATATACAAGTTTCCCTTCAGAGACGTACTAGCCAAGTGCTCAAGCATTTTGTACTTGAGTAATGAAAATGATCGGGGGCAGCAGCTCTTCAGCGATTCAATTAGCCTTCAGAAATATCCACAAGTCACAATCATGCTTTTAACAAATGTTATGACAAATCATGTATTTGTTTCTAAGAAAAGGAATTTGTTTATTGTTGGGTCTCAAAGGAGTGTGAAAATACATAAGAATCATTGAAGGTAAATAAAAAGAGATGGAACTCAAGTTCCTTTTGAAATGATAAGATATTTGCATAAAATATACGATTGATCCGTATCATCATGACTTTAATCTACTTCCTCTTCATTAGACACGTGTCACTCCTGATGACATGTGTTACCCTCATGGTCCTTTTCAGCATGTCATGTGTCAATACATGAGGGTTTTGCATGCGGAACACGTAGCGTACCATTATTGAGTAGCATAACGGTTTGTTATGCTACCCGAATCCCTGAACCCTGATTTAGAACATGGTGGTCTGCGATTAGGGACAAAACCTCAATTTTTTGAAATTTTATTTCTAACCTTGATCTTTTCAAAGTTATTATCTTATGTACAAATTATTCAGGGTGTTACATATGTGAGCATGCCTTTAGGTTCTCAATACTCCTTTCGGTTCTATAACACCTTAGTAAGTATTAAGGATCCAATAATACCACCCACCCAACATACTGCATGTCGTGATTCTTGTTTATTACTAGTTGACCGGATGAGTATATTGAACTTTTTCAAATAATCATGATAGCTCAACCAAGCTATTGGTCTGGTCTTGTATATACAAATATAATAGGATTCCTTTGGTCCTATCGTTTATTGAGACAAGCATAGATATTTGACTAGAAAATAGGATTGAGGAATGATTAATCATCACCGAGATTATATTGCATGACTAGTTATATTTTAGGTATAGTTAATCAGGATATGCATAACCTAGGAGCAAGTTCCCCCTACATAACATAGTCATGATCCCTAAACCGCATCCTTGACTCGAATTAAAATAACTAAATTAAACTTAAACCTTACTGAGAGTGCTAGATGATACCCGAGGTCTCAAAAATGATTAATGAGCTTAGATGGATGACTTAAGAGAAACGTTTGTGAATAGGTGTGAAATGAATGGCTAAACTTGGGTTTCTACCTATAGGGCTACGTTATGGCTCGCAACCAAATATCGATGTGATCCATATCATTTAGGCGGACAACAGGGATACGTGTCATCTCCCCACTCTATCCTAAACAACATATCCACTATGGACGGTAACATTTTTACATTGTAGTTCACATCGGTGTTGAGTCACTAACCACATGTAAAACTACCGCTATATGTCATCACGACATTTGTAAGTCTTCGATTGATTCCTTAACTACCAAGTTGCGGCTCGCACCCTTCCACGATGTTGTCTACATTGTCTTTTCTTTTGTTGTTGTCTCAAACCTTTGGTTGTTGTAGTTTGCATTAGTCTTAAGAAAATTTTGATTATTACATTTGTCTTTTTTAAAACAAAACTTCCCGATAACTTGGGGGTGTGATCCTAGCCAATGGCTTTGCGCCTTAGACCCCACCGGGGTCATCGCCATTTGGATGCTATTGTCAAATACGTTGCCCCCAAACCCCTTATTTGATCGCGAGGCTTCTACCCAACTTGAGTATTACATTATGTTCTAACGGTTTGTGTAAATTCGTTGTCATGTTTTTAAAGCTACTTTTTATAAGGAAGTAACTTTTGTGTGATTCTCTAATATACCTTCATGATGTGGTTTTTCATATGTGTTTTGATTTTTAAAATTACGGCGTGGAAACCTCATAAACTTCTGTTAACGTGTTTATCCGCATCAATATCATTATTAACGTAGTTATCAAAAACTTGATAATCATAAAACCCATTAGTAACAACTTTTATTAAATAATTAAATTAATCTTTTTTTATTTTTGTTTTATTTAATAACCATTTATATGAATATAGATGCATATAAGATTTCAACCTACATCAATGAAAAAAATGGTTAATATTTAATTCCAAATTATAAATAGTTATGAGTTTTATAACACTTAACAAATCAATTATTTTATTAATCATTATATTAATTATTATTATTATTATTTATTGAATAAGAATAATTAATTACTTGGACTTTAGTTATTTCACAAATAATTACAACTTGCGTTCATTTTGCGTTAGACTTGTTGTGGTGGGAGGCTTTGCTTTTGTTGAAGGTTCAAGATAAATCTTAACATTGATGAATATTACTTTGTGATACTAACAATTAACCACTAATCAGTCATTTACAAAAAAAGAAAGATTTAAATAAAAATGGCTCTAAGACTAAAAAGTGTAATAAGTAGTCTCAATCATTCATCCCCTTAATCATTAGTTGAGGTTAATTTGTTAGAGTGATTTACGAATAGTCACTTTTGTTATTTTTTGCAACTTTTCTCATTTTTTAAACATTTATAACTTTTATATATAAAATTATTATTTTATATAAACTAAATCATATAACCGAGCGTTTTTAATTTATTTTAAAACGAGTACAATATTTTTATATAAAGTTTTAATTATTTTTTTACGTTTCTAAGCTCATCTATTATCATTGTTTCTTTTAGTGTAGTTCGTTGTGTATTTTTATTAGTTTTTGTGTTTTTCTAAATGTTATTGTATTTTTCTAAAATGATGACTTTTATAAAAGTATAATTATGAAATAGTATTGTTACGCATCTCTAATAAATAAACACAATAACAAATTAACAACTAATAAATCTGATACTTTAAAAACAGTAACAAAATAATCATTGTGTTTTTTTATCATTATTGTGTAATCTTAATTTTAAAAATACATTGGTGAAATAATATTATTGTGTACTTCTATTTATAAAATACAATGATAGATAACAAGTTTATATAATGTATAAAAAATAACAAAAATAACACATTGTGTTATTTTCAACACTATGAGTTTTGAAATATTTTAGTGAAAGTATATATTGTGCACTTTTAATTGTAAAACACAATAATAGATAACAAGTTTATATACATAATAAAAACAATGACAATAATAACATAAAATAATTTAAAACATAAGATAAAATTATTATAAATACATATAACAAATGATGTAAAACATATGACACAATAAACTGATATATTTGACACAATTACTAAAATGTCATCCTTTTTAAAATAATAGAACGACACGTGTCAAGTTCACAATATTTCTTTAGAATTTTTAAATTAAATGTCACTTTCTATTATTACGCTACCCTAATTATTTAAACATGTATCTTGTCATACGCATTGTGTAACCGTTAAATATAAACTCAATGTTTGTGTTGTCAGATGTCATATTAAGCATACATGTTAAAAAGTTTGCATCCTTGTAAGGAAGGTTGTCAATCAACCGACAAATTTGAATCTACGTGTATTTATGTTGATTTCAATCTCTTGTTATCGACAAGTTTTTTATTTTGCCTTTTGATCAATTTGATCGAAACGTTTTTGATTTACGGTTTCAATTGGTTTTTAGGTTTATTGGATTTAAGATTCTAGAAAACATAACAGATTCTGGAAGATAACATAACAGTTTCTAGAAGAGAACGCATTAAAAAATATGGATGCATATTAGTCAAATGTGATGCATAAGGGATTCTAGAAGAGAACACAATAAAAAGATTTGGGCGCATGTTGGTCAAATTCGAGGAATAAATTTCATCACCAAATAGTAGGAAATTAATCATTCTTTTCGCGATGGATTAAAACAATTAGATAAAATTAAGTAATATGTAAAATGGAAAGCATTTTATTAAAACCCATAAATATGTGAAGAACAATTAAGAATCACATAATCAATACTCATGTGTGAATCCGTGATTTGTCACGGGTTCTAAAAATTTATAACACCTGATTTTAATTACTTGTAAATTATTATTCAATCCGTAAATATAAATGAACTCGAGTTTTATATAAAAACTAGCCTTAGTGAACATGTGTATTACACGGTTGAAATAAATAATATATTAAATAGAATATAATTTATTAATTATAAAATAATATATGATTTAAATTATGTATGAGCAAGGACTATAAGTAATAAAACAATAATATCAAATTTAAAAAATTATTTTTTTTGTTTTTCCCAAAGAATAAATTAAAATTTTTATTTCAAAACAAACATGTTATAGGACAGTTAGTTTTAAAATATTTTATGTTTTAAAAAAAATATGATGGTTTTAGAAAAAAATATACAAATTTGTTTCTCTAGAAATAACATTAAACAATTTATATTTCTTAATTTTTTTAAATAGTTTTAATCAAAAAGAGAATTTAAATAATATAATTAGTAATTAATGAAGTTATTTAATAGGAGAGAGAAGCGGGGAAATTTTATTAAGAATAAATGTGGTGCTAACATGTGACATCCATAGTTACTTTTTTATTAGAATAACTAGCTTTAGTAAACCCGTGTAATACACAGGTTGAATAAATAAAAAATTAATATAATAAATTTATTAATTATAAAATAATATTTTAAGATATGATATAACTTAAATTACGTATGAGACATGACTATAAATAATAAAACAATGATATTAACTTTTTAAAATATTATATTTAATTTTTTTAAATAAAGATTTTGTCTTAAAACAAATCGTATAAAAATACATTTTAAAAAAAAATCATATTACAACTCCCAAATTTGCTTAATTTTGTTTTTAAAAAATTGAATTTATAAAACTATTAGTTTTTTAGAAATAAACTTAATAAATAGATTTATTTCTTAATTTATTAAATATTAAAAAGTATTAAAATAATATTATTAGTAATTTAGGTAATTATTTAATAGGAGAGAGAGGCGGGAAAATTTTGGTGAGTAGATTTATGGTGATGACATGTGGCACTCCAATTTACTCTTTTATTAGAGTAAAAAGATAGATTTATATTACCGAACAAAAAATTTTACACTACCGGACTAAAGTTTAACACTACTGACGAAAAAAGAAGCCCCCCCGGCCCCTCAATCCTCGGCCAAATGGTTTTGATAAAAAAATCATGTCAAAACATTGATATAAAATTTATAACATCGTAAGACTAGATTCGGATTTTATAAATCATTATATTTTTATTATTATAAGCAAAAAACAATAAAAATTCAGAAACTTGAACTAGTTTTGAAAGCTTGTATATTTTTAGTTTGATCCGGCACAAGATACATATCTGCTCAACAAAAAATTTACATCAAAACATTAAAAAAAACACAGGTTAAATTGTAGTCTCAAAACGTTTTTAAATGTGATAGATTAAAAGAAATAGATGAAATATTAAAACATATTAAGTTTTTTTAGTTTATGGTAAGTAATATAAAATTTTATGCAAGTGTTAGTAAGTGTAAGGTTATTATGTAAGTAGCTGTAAAGAGTAATTTATGTTATAAATACTATTTTATTCTTAAAAGTTATTGTATGTTATACATTGAATATAGTAAGTGTTCTTAATTTTATGGTATCTTAAAATACCATTCTCATATGTTTTATATATAGTATAGATTATTACTTATTACTAAAATTGTTTTTATTTTGTAAAAACTATTATAATTACTTTTAATACTATTATTATATATATATATATATATATATATATATATATATATATATATATTACTAATTTCTAGTGTTACTATACATTATAATTTGTACATGATGCTTTGTAGGTTGTAATTTTTCTTTTGTTTTCCTACTTTTGACCCTAATAGTTTTTATTTGTTACATTTACACCTGACATTTTTTTACTTTCAACCTTCCTCTCATGTAATTTTTATATTTTATAATTTTTTTTGTTTTATGTTTCGGTATAAAAATTTCAAGTTAATATGCCGCAATATGTGTATTTGGTTTGACGTTTTTACCTTAATTGTCTTTCATTTAACAACCGCGTTGTGTTTTCTGTTTCGGTTTTGATTTTGCGTATTAAAATACCGCAACGGGCGTGCATGGTTCAATAGTTTTTAGGTGTTAGTTGTCTAACGATTGTGTACCATTAGTGTTACTTGGCACGGTTTACACGCCCACTACAACATGACGGCTTATAGCTAGTTATTATTAAATTCAATGAATTCATATGGATTTAAAAAATTAAATTAAAATCCACTATAATATTGCCAATTAACCCTATAGGTGTATTAAGTTCAAGATAAAATTATTATTTTGGCATCATAAAACGTTTTATAAATATTATAGATAATAAAGATATTCATTATTGCTTTTATATGTTACATATAATGAATTGCCTCGCGTGATGTGTGGGTGCTATTGAGTTTGTTTTTTTCCGACCAGCCTTAAATACTGATTATATTATTATTATTATTATTATTTATTATTATTATTATTATTATTATCATATTTAGTGATTATATACGTAAGTATAATTTCAATAATATACTAACAGTATTTATTTATAAAAATATCAATATTAAATTTAAATTTCATGTATTAGAAATCAATAAAATAATACTAAATATAGTGAATTAAATAAACTAATGTAAATACTATATTAACTAGGTTAAGTTTATTACATGTTGGCAAACTATGAACTATTATATAAGAGTTAATTACATGTATAAATGGTCCTTGTGGTTTATGAAAAATAATACGTTTGGGTCTTAAGCACAAAAACTAATAAGTTTGAGTATTTTTTTTAATTTTGTAACAAGGTTTAGTATATTAACATTAACAGAGGTTAGATTTTCTTTTAAATTTAAGGACACTTTAGTCTTTTCATACTAAAGGACTATTTATGTAAATTAGAGGGACTATTTGTATAATTTAATCAAAATATTTGAGATTCTGAAGAATCAAAACCAACTAAGAAGAAGGAAATGGTTTTGATTCTAATGATAACTATGAACAAATGAAGATCAAGACTAAGAGTCATTCTAAAGTTTTGGTAGTATCAGCTTAAGGGGAGTTTGTAAGAGTTATCTTAGAGGTTGATGCAACCAAAGTTTTCTTAGCAAGCATTCTGAAGTACAAGTAAGTTACTTCGGAAGATTTGACAAATGCACGATGTAAGGTCCCGTTCCCGGGACGCTCATAGCTGGTCAATCATCATACATAAAACATATATTTACATTAACTTTAATAAAATATTACAACGGAAACATTTAAAACAAACATTTCATTTCATAATAATAAACACTTTTTGCAAAATAATACAATATTCATTACAGAATATTGTTCGTTCGCATTACAATGCAAAAATGTTATCGTATCATATAATGGATGCCATAAAAAATGAGCCAAGTAGCCGCTCCGTGCCATCCTCAGCAACATTCACCTGCCAACTAGAAAATGCATAAAAGTCAGCTTTACTGAGTGAATTCTAGTTTTATAAAATAAAATACTTTTACTTCGATTTAAAACCTTTCTTTACGTTCTTATGCGATCAAGCATCATACGTACACATAGATAATAACATTATTATCTTTGATCATCGTTTGTTAACTTTTATTCATTTATCATCTTTAACTTTATCATCAACGAGATTGCACAAAGCAAGAGCTCCATGTTGATCGTCAACGAATGTCGATCCCTGTCGGTACACATCATCATGGTAGCTAACCCCCGACAATTGATCCACACTGCAAGGCACATAGCCCGCTCATGAATAAAGATCAATCATCATACATTAGACTCACATAAGTGAAGTCATCGAAGTGCTTGCAAGACTTTTCATCATCAAACGAGCCCGGGGTAACATTCGTTAAGTTCCACTTCTCATTAATATTAACTTTCGCTTTACGTTATATAATACTTTTCGTTCATTTCATAACCATAACACGTAAGTCACGGAATAATACATAATAGGAACATAAGGTCAACATAACACATTCATACATAGCATCAAATAAACATCGCATACCCCATCACATATCATCATAAACACCATGCATCATACATTCACATACATATGCATATGCACCACATGCATAAGTCATCATAAAACATAACCAACCCTCCGCGGGGCAGCGGGGGTTCGGGGGCGGCAACCCCTGACAGCGGGGTCCTAGGGACAGCAGCCCCTAGTGGGGTCCAAGGGGCAACGCCCCTGTCTGGGCTGGGTTGACCCTAAATTTTTTTATTTTAGCACTTTTATATAGCACATTTCCTTATAGAAAAATCGTTCTTCCCGTTAAAACCTCTTAAAATCTTAGTCACTTAAAGTGTATATTTAGGATGCATTTCCAGCCCCAAACTAGTTCAAAACCTTTAAATAGGGGATCTAGAACTCATCTGGACTTGATGGTAGCTTCTCAATCAAGCTTTCAAAGCAAGGGTTGCACTACACAACCTGCTGATAAGTTAACACTCAAAGGAGTTAATTTCTGCCTAATTTTGCTGCTAGTTTCGCCAGCAGTTTCGCTGTTGGTTTCGCCACTAGTTTCGCCAGCAGTTTCGCCAGCAGTTTCGCTGGCATCTTTGCTGGCATCTTCGCTGGCAGTTTCGCTGCCAGTTTCACCCAACTTTCGTTGGAAAACCATGTCTGCGAAACTACCTGCGAAACTATAGTTTCGTATGAAGATCCACAGTTTCGCAGAACGGGCTGAAAATTTACGAACCACCCCATTTTTGACCCAAAACTTCAATCTTTCACACCCAAACCTTGGTTTACCACCCAATAAGGTTTATCTAAGCTTCTTACATGTTTTCTTACACAAAAACGTGAGTTTTGGGCGAATCTTTGCCACTTTTAAAAAACCAAACCCTAGAATCCAGGTTTACATCAAAAGCAATGATTAAATGATGTTTCTTACCTGGATTCTTGGTGTTTTCTTGTTGTTTGGATGCCCACGAACACCAATCTTCAATCCCGAGATCAACCGAGACTTGAATCTTCAATTCTCTCTACTTTCTCTCTCTACTCTCTCTGTCTAGAACTAGAGTGTTGAGTTGCAAATGAGAGCTGCTCAAGCTGATCCGTTTATATATATCGGGCGTTCCCGGGACCTTAAACTCGCCAAACACATATCCCGAAGAGTTAACTCGGTCAATAACCAAATCCATCTTATTTTCATTAAATGATCTCGTCGAAGCCCATTATTATTATTTGGCTCGCTTAGACATTATTCGGGGCGTTACACACGAATAATTTGACTAAGTGTTAGATCTTTCAAAGTCAAGGACCAATTATTTCGAAGCCAAAGATTGTTAGGACTGTGTACGGACGGAGTACTAACTGATTTACGTGTATACCAACTCAAATAGCACGGAATCCTATTTGATTGGCGATCCAATCAGTGAGAACACAAGTAGAATCAATCTTGGAATGAATCTAAATGTTAAGAATGATTGCAATACGATTTGGTGCGATCTATGAACTTGGAACAGGGTCTCTAATGTCTCTGGACGGCTAGGGTACGATTAGGAGTCGAAATATTCAAAGTGTTCTCTTTTTCCAAGAATTAAGTGGTATTTATAGGTTAGGGTTAGTCAATCATACGACTGGACCATTAGCATGGTTCAGTCGTGCGACTAAAGCATGCGAATGAGTCAATCACACGATTGAAGGTTCAGTCGTGCGACTGAGTCATCCGTATGTCTCAGTCGTGCGACTGATCCAGTCTCCTGGTTTAGTCGTGCGACTGTTCTATTAGCATGAAGTATTCATGCGTATGGTCCATTAGCATGGTCCATTCGCATGAAGACTTCATACGACTAAGTTTGAACATGTTTCTCAATCATAACTTGACAAAGATCTATTCAAACAACCATGAACCTATATAGTTAGTTCAATATGCGTCAATAAATAATAGACATTAAAACATACACTGAAACATTAAACATTAAGATCAACAACCACATATTATGTTTCATTCAACTCATTCGTTTCATTACATTTAGGACATGACAGACATATTACATTAAGA
>BJCM01211394.1:0-22110 GCA_018326385.1 Flaveria bidentis
TTCAGACTTTGTCTTCAGACTTTGTCTTCAGACTTTGTCTTCAGACTTTGTCTTCAGACTTTGTCTTCAGACATTGTCTTCAGACATTTGTCTTCAAACTTTGTCTTTAGATGATGTAGATTTCTTCAGTTGTTATGATGTCTGTGGGACTTGAAGGGTTTTTCTGATCTGGCTCATTGGTTCTTTTGGTCCAACAGCAGCTTTCTCTTCATCAGCAGCTAACAGCTTCAGCACCATGCGGTTTAGTGCTACTAGCTATTCCTTTACCCCAATGGAAGAGAGGTTCCTGTGATGAATGTGGTGTGGGATGAGGGACCGGCTTGGTGGCTGGTGGTGGTAGTTGTGGCTGTGGTGAATATGGGTGGTGGTATATGAGTGGATGGTGAAGGGTAGGCTGTAGTGGTGGTGGATGGGAGTGTGGTAATGATAGGTGGTGTGGTAGTGGTGGTGGTAGTAGTGGTGGATATGGGGGATGTGGTGGTGGTTGTGGCAGTAGTGGTGGTGGCTGTGGTAGTAGTAGAGGTCAATGTAAATCTTGGCCTCTTCTCCTTTTTCCCATAGGGGTGAGCCATTCTCTTCCTCCTCGAGCCCTTAGACACAATGGCTCCCCCTTGGCTACTGGGCGGGTCCGGGGTATATGATGGATCTGTACCAACAACAACAACATCCCCGGACTCCCTGTGGCGTCCACCAACCACCCTAAGACCTCTCTCTGTGGCTACGACCCGGCTCCCCACCGTTCGCACTAGAGGCTCTTCATCAGAATCCTCCTCCTCCTCCATCTGGAAAGCAGGGTGAATGGGAGCAGACTCGGGTCTACCCTGACCATCCCCTCACTGATCAGCATCGTTGTCATCACCGTCAGAGTCATCGGAGGGTAGAGCAATCTGCTCAAGGTCCGAGTCACTATCGTTGTGGCGCCACTTCCTCCTAGCTAGCGCCACTTCCTCCTAGCTAGCGCCACGTAGTCATCCCGGGCCAGATGCCCAAACAACCTCCTTATTGGGGGTTTCATCTGCTTGCCCCGGTAAACATTCATCCTCCTAAGTGTAGTGTCGTCCATGACCTCTAGTGTCACTGCATCATCACTCTGTTTGGGCAGCGAGGGTAGCCTTTAGCCAATAATCATCTGGAGGAACCGAGGGTACATAGAGAATACCTCCTTGCCCTTGGCTTCTAGGTTCTCGACCCAGTAGTTGAAGATCATCCGTGAGAAGCTGAAAGGATGATTTAGTACAAGAGCCACATAGGCATTCTGGATCTGATCAGACAGCTCATCAAATCCTCCCTTCCTCGAGGCAATACACTTCAGCAGCACATGGGCTAAGTACTTGAGTTGGGGGCACATGTTGCTCTTGTTGAGCACACCTGCGTTTATGTCCCCCGAGTACTTAACCCGAAGAAAGCAACCTCAGACAGCCAATGGATGCAATCTGATAGGGTAGTCACTATCATCTCCCAACTCCAACACCTTCCTCAGGTCTTCCTCACTGATCTCTATCGCTTCTCCAAATATGGTACTCCTAATCCGATATGGTTCAGCAGACCTGTCGACAATGGCGCTTTCCTAGAACGACAGCTGAATCGATCTATAAGGTCTGCATGGAGTAGATATAGCCTTGAAGATCCTCGATCTCCATAGGAAGGCGATGATCCCAGCAAAATCAGCGGCATTTCGTGAGGTGACATCCAAATGAGCACACAGCTTATGCTTTGTGCTCATAGTCCATCGACTCACCATGTTTCTGTTACATGAGATAAATAAACATTAGAGTTTGTGTAAGTGAATGACACTTAAATTTTAATGAACTTGAATCATTCTGTTCTATCGTGCGAATGGACAATCCGACTGAGTCTTAGTCATGCGAATGAGCTCAGTCGTGCGAATGAACCTGCCACTCAACTGAGTCGTATGCTGTTCTATGCGGTTGAATCAGTCGTGCGACTGAGTTCATACACCTGATTCATTCGTGTGCCTGAGTCATTCGCCTTATTCAATCATGCGATTGAAGTTCATCAGTGTGTTCATTCGCATAACGTCTCTGTTCCGTACTGTAGAACCGATTTTTGGTCAATACTTGATGTTAAACGTTCATGTTAGTCTCATTTGACTTGCAATCCATCAACATAACACTTAGTACTAACTAATTTGACATTTAAGTACAGATTAGTGGTTTATTTAAAGGATTTATTTTGGTTTTGTTTTGAACCGATTTAAATTTTAGGGCTTGCTTAATCTGAGCATTTTGATCGAATCTAGTCTCGCATTACCTGTAGAAATGATGCGAAAATCAGTTAGTATCACAAACAGGGTGCAAAATCACTGATATGAAATTTGGGTAGAGTGGTATTGCTTTCGTGTGATTTAGGGGCGAGTCGGAGGTGATGAGTGTCTGCGACCGACTCCCCCTCTATTTATACTAGGGTTTCCTTCTATCATGCGACTGAACCTATTCTCACTCTTGATTCATGTGATGGGGGCTCAGTCATGCTACTTGCTCAGTCGGTCAAAGTCAGTCATGCGACTAGGTTTAAGTCGTGCGCTTGACTCATTCGGTCAGCTCCAATCGTGCGACTGGGGTTCAGTCGTATGACTGACTCAGTCGGTCACCTCCATTCGTGCGATTGGCTCATACTCATGATCCAATCATGCGAATGGTTCAATCTCATTGCTCCATTCGGGCGACTGGTCCATACATATGGTCCAATCGTGCGACTGATTCTGACTTGTTCATTTGACCTTATGCACTTTCAAAAACTTATCCTTTTAACGATAGATAAAACATTCTCAGCAATGATCATCTCAGACATGATCCTTTTAGTTTGAAAACACTGTAGATCACCTCAGACATGATCCTTTTAATTAAAACGAATTTGTCACCTCAGACGTGACTTATTTTATTTTGAACGATTTGGTCACCTCAGACGTGACCCTTTCGAGTGAGTGATTCACATATTTCGACGAGTTGTTGAGTCCGACTCTTACATTACAGTTTACGAAAACTAAACAGAACAACTTTGACGTTAAGAACAAAAACAAGACATATTTTTGTATTTTTGATTAGAGATGAAATACGACCTATTAGAAGAATTCTAATTGATTTTACTTCCTGGACAACACAACTTCAATTCTAGTTTATCATTTCTGGTACAATTCATTTTAGAATCATACATGTATATCAGTCTCACTTGGGACACTTTAATAAACAGTTTTGATGCTTGATCCTTGTTTTCACTGATAGTCAATAACAATTTTAGGAAATTATAGTAGAACTACAAGATGCACACAATGATTTTGACTTTCAAGAGTTGTAGCTCATGATGATTGTCAGTATACTTATCCTCTTAAGTCCATACACGGATTTTTGACACACATTGGTGATTATTTAAGGTTTATTTATTTTAACAAGCATTTGTGGATCCCATGCTTATATGGTAATCAACATTCCTCAGGAGATTTTTGAGCAGTCTACGGGTATATTACAAGAAGAAACTATTCTAAGAGCTTTCAAAGAGATGCTAAGCCTCAGGTCAGTGCCACCGCACAGCAGAGAGGCGCAAACAACAATGAATTCTAGAATATTTAGGTTGTACTTATCTTCAGGTCAGTGCCACCGCACAACAGAGAGGCACACAACCTATCTTCTTGTTTGAGCAATTTATTTCTTTTTGCACATATCGCACCAACAACATAGGTTATTAGCTTGATTGCTTTATGAATTTATTTTTCATGTGATTTGCTCATATTTTATGGTCACCCACACACATTTGTGGCGTTTATTTTGCTCGTCACCCCTTATTGGAACTTCGTTAATTGTGTTAACCAGGGATAAGATGGGAACCCACAACTTGTTGAACCACTTAGTTTGGGCTTGAAATCACCAATGAGGTCTACTTATCTATTGTGTTGAATCTACCGACACATCATCTAATGTGCTAACAACCTCTAGGTCTACTTTCTCTATGTTACAATAGTAGCGTACTAGTTTACCTATCATCTTTCCTTTTATTTCGCTTTGACTATTGAGACTTCACTTTGAATTTTGCATCATAAGTAGTTAAACCTTTTAAAGTCCCAAATTAATTTGTTTCCTGTGTAATATCATTTTCCAAATTCGTCGAATCAGTATCACAGATTTGATTTCTTTCATTTTAGCTAAGTTGTCCTCCTTCCTCGTTTTTCTAAGTAATTTAATCTAACCTATTCTCCCCCTAAAATTCTAAAACCAAAAATGTTTTTGCGTTTTGACTTTTAATAGGAGAAGAAATAAAATAAAATAAAATAAAATAAAATAAATAACTCTACTCGTTGGACTATGTACTATCATCTTCTGGAATCATTTCACTTTTCTTTTTCATCTCGTTGACCTCTAACAGATATAAAAATCTTGGTTTATCAAAAGCTTTTGTGTAGAGGTCAGCGCATTGAAAGTCCATATTAATTTTAACAACATCAATTAAATTCTTTTCAAAACAATCATGTACAAAGTGATATTTAATTCTGATGTGTTTGGTCTTAGGATGTTGGATAGGATTTTTAGTTACGGCTATAGTAGCATAATTATCAATAAATATAGGAGTGTTAGAGAATTTCAAACTGTAGTCCCGCATTTGCTGTTGAATCCAGATGATTTGTGAACAGTAGCTTGCAGCAGCAACGTATTCAACTTGACAAGTTTACAGAGCAACTGATGTCTGCTTCTTAAACTGCCACATGACTAATCTTCTCCCAAAGAATTGACATCCTGCTGAAGTTGACTTGTAGTTCATTTTGCAGCCGCCATAGTCCGAATCGCTATACGCTGTAAGCTCAAAGTCATCGTCATGAGGATACCACATCCCAAGTGTTAGAGTACCCTTCAGATAACGATATATTCTTTTGACTCCTATGAGATGGTTGACTTTCAGTTTCGCCTGATATCTGGAGTAGAGACAAACGCATACATGATATCAGGTCGTGAGGCAGTGAGGTACATGAGGGATCCGATCATTCCTCAATACATGATGGCATCCACCAGATCACCATTTTCGTCGGGTGCCACATCGTGGTTTGTAGCCAGTGGAGTCCCAGCTGCCGAAGCATTCTCCATATCGAACCGACTGAGAATATCGCCTACATACTTGGCCTGATGTAGAAATATCCCCTTTGGTGTCTGATCGACCTGTAACCCAAGAAGAACTCCATCTCTCCCATGCCACTCATCTCAAATTCAGCTTTCATTACTGCTTCAGATTCTTTACATAATGCTTTGTTTTTGGAACCAAAGATTATGTCATCAACATAGATTTGAACTAGCAGTAAGTCACCGTCCTTTTCTTTGATGAACAGTGTACAATCAATCACTCCTCTGCGAAATCCGTGTTTCACAGGATGAGTCGAGAGCTTTTCATACCATGCTCTTGGGGCTTGGTGGAGCCCATAGAGAGCCTTATCCAGCTTGTAAACTCTATCCCGATGATACGGATCCTCAAATCCTTCTGGTTGACTGACATACACTGTCTCCTGAATTTCACCATGAAGGAATGCACTCTTAACATCTAGTTTATAAACTTTAATCTTTATGTAAGATGCATAGGCTAGGAAGATACAGATTACTTCCATTCTAGCCACAGGTGCAAAGACTTCATTATAATCAATACCCTCGACTTATCGAAATCCTTGAACTACAAGTTGAGCCTTGTTTCTTATTATGACTCATTGGTCATCTTTCTTGCATTTCAAGACCTATTTGGTGCCAATGACCTTAGCACCTTTAGGTCTATCCACCAGTGTCCATACTCCTAACTTCTTGAATTGAAGAAGTTCTTCTTGCATGACACTCACCTATGCCTCGTCGATTAAGGCTACACTAACATATTTTGGCTCAAATTGAGACACAAAACATCGATATGCACCATCGTGAAGATATCCCTTTTCTATTACCGAGGCATAATCAGCTGAGTATAGCTGATTTCTTGTCTGTACTCCAGATCGAACATCTCCAATGACATTGTCCAAAGGATGATAAACATTTAGTCATGATCCAGGAGTGGTGGGTACAACTTCCTCATTATCTAGTTTGTGAACAGCAGGTTCAATATCTGAGGCAGTGGGAATGTGAGGTTCCGAAGTGTCAGAGGCATCAACATCTGATGCTTGTGTACTTGCAGTAGTAGGAACCTGTTCCTCCTAATCCACCTAATAATTTTCCACGTCTTCATCATCATAGGAGGAGTCACTTACCTCAAGTGCTTCCCCTGAGGAACTAAAAGACTCACCTTGTGACGCTGAGGTCGTCGGGTCCAGTGATGGTGTATTTAACACATCGTACATCATTCTGGTCGATAACTCATCCTTAGGAGGGGAGAGAGGTATGTTGAAGGACTTAAAGAATCCATCATAGTCGAAAAAGAATGAGGGTCCTTTTCCAGCAAGGGGGGTGGTGTATCTCTATACATCAACGTTGCACCACACTTCTACTTGACCGATTGAGTTGTTATAAACTCTCTTATTCGGTATGTTGTATCCTAAGAAAATTCCTTCTTCAAACTTCTCGCTAAACTTCCCTGACTGAGTTTTCTTCAGCAGCGTACATGGTGCACCAAATGGTTCTAGGTACTCCAAATTTGGTTTACGTCGTTAGAGCCACTCATAACACGTTTTACCATGACGTTTGACCACTAAGACTCGATTGAGGGTGTAACATGTGTTGGCTACTGCCTTATTCTAAAATTGGATAGACAGTTTCGAGTCTGCTAGTATCGTCCAGGCTGTCTCTATCAAGCTTCGATTCTTTATCTCAGCCATCCCGTTCATTTGAGGAGTGTAGGCAGATGTGAACTAGTGCATAATTCCTTTTTCTTTGCCAAATGCCTCCATCCACTGGTTGTTGAACTCGGTACCATTGTCTGAGCAAATTTGCCTTACCTTAAGCTTGTAGAGTGACTCCAATGTAGTTACCAGCTCTTTGAATGATTCAAATGTTTTTGATTTGGATTTTAGAAACATCACCCAAGAGAATCTTTAGTAATCATCCATAACTACATAGCAGTACAAATCATCGGCAATGCTCTTTGTACTAACTGGGCCAAACAGATCCATGTGAAGAAGCTCAAGAGGCAGGTCAATTGAGTGAATTTTCTTTGCCTTATGAGACTTCTTTGTCTGTTTCCCTTTCTTGCATGCGACACAAAAATCCGGTAATTGGAAGTTCTTAACATTTACTCCACGCACTAGATCATTACGGATCAAGTGATTCATCTTTCCTGGATTAATGTGTCCCATTCTCCTATGCTAGGAGATGGAGTCTTTCTCTATTGCCTTTGACAAGAAGCATTGTACATCATGATCGGTTGTGGAGGCCTTTGATAGGTCCAAAAAATACAAATTGTTATATCTTGAAGCTGACATTAAAACTTGGTCCTCCGTGATGACATAGTCCTTTTTCAGAACATAGCACTTCTTGTTGTCAAATACAACCTTGAATTCTTTGTGACATATCTAGGAGACAGAAAGTAAACTATTTTGAAGTTGTTAAACATAGTTTACCTTATCAAATTGCACTTTCTGGTTTCCCACTTCCCTTGTGCAGTGATATAACCTCCTTTATTTCCAGCAAAAATTAAACTTGTCCTCCTTTAATTTGTTTGACATTTGACAAGAGAGACATGTTTCCAGTCATGTGCCTTGATGCCCCACTATCAACAATCCAAGTATTTGTAGAAGCACTATAACGGACACCCTGCACATTTAAAGGAAATGATTAATTGAGAGTGAGGGCAGATCATTCTTCTTCTTGTTTTCATTATCAGACACTGGACTTTATTTTTCTTTCCATAGGCCAGTTTTGTGTAAGGTCTGTTTGTGATAAACATACGACTGGCTTACGGTTTGTACTTTATGTTCACTAATTCTTTTTGGTGGAGTGATAGAACTCCTTTTAGAAGAACTTGGTTTAGTATCATGAAGTTCAATTTTCTTTCTTGTTGTCTGATAATAAGGACGGTTAGAAGCAATGTGTCCATACGTTCCACAATTGTAGCATGATCTACTTTCGACAAGTTTGTGGAACTGTTTGTGTGGGGAAGTGTAAGACACAGGTGTGACTTTAGTCTAGTTTGGTCTTGGCACTTCTTGTTAGAATGTTTTAGCTTCTTTAACAAAATCCAATGTTTGAACATTTTTAACCTCTTTACCCTTTTGTTTATTTGGACTAAGACATGTTGCACGTGGTTGGTTTACTTGTTTGGTCTTTTTGGGTTTAGAATTAGACATGTTAGACCCTGACTTTACCTTCACCTTTTCAAATTGTTCATCCAAATTAACAATAGGCATCTTACCTTTAGATGTTAAAGTGGCCTCCTTCTGTTTAGCGATAGATTCCATCGATTTACTCGTGGACTTTGGATCACTAACTAGTGGAGTGGACACCACATGATCCTTGATTGGATTGTAATTTACTAGTATACATTTAGCATTCATCAAGGTCTCATGTGGTGGTGGAACCACTTTGTAACCCAAATCCTCCCCGTTGTTACGTTCTTTCACTAAGTGCTAGACTATGTGAGAAGAACTGGTCCAACTATGCAGTTTTTGTTTTAAAGAATTTACTTTGACTTCCAAAACTGCTTTTTCTTTCTTAGTTTCTTCAAGGGAATTTAAATAAAACTTTATGCCATTAGCTTGGTTAAAAGCAACACCTTCGGTTTCCCTTAGTTGTTTATTTAACAACTCTATTTTCTCTTTATATATGCTTATTTTGTTTTAAAATCCGGTTAGCTTTTGTGCATACTTGTAAGTCATTTACTAAACTATCATTGTGATCTAATAACCTAGCAAATTTTGAGTCTATGCTTTATCTAAATTTATTACATTCATTACAAGCATGACTATCAAAAAGTTGGTATTTGGTACTTACCTGAGAAGATTCGGTTGAATCATCTATCATAGCGGAGTTTGGCTTTTCGGGTGCTGGTGATTTTGAACATGTTGTTTTGAGACTTTCTTCATTTAGGAGATTGACTACATTAGCAGTTCCTTCATTATTAGACATCACTAGTTCCACTACGATTTCACCTACGCTTGTAGAGTCGTCATCCAAACCCTTAACACAAGCAATGTTAGTTTCTCCTGGAGATACAAAACGAAAAGTCCAATCTTGCCCTTCGTCGTCTTGTGCAGTCAAGGCTTTAGGATCCTTGCTTGACGATGTAGCCCCATTGGTGGGTTTGTCTTGACGATTGAAGGTGGAGAATGGATTACCATTACCTGTTTTCTTGGGCTTCACACATTCACGCTTGAAATGTCCTTTCTTGCCACAGTTAAAACAGGTAACTTTGGTTTTATCAAAACCAAAGGTAGTGTCTTTGGTGGCTATCAAGTTCTGTCCCGTCTGTTTCACAAACTTCTTTGCCCTCTAGACAGCAATAGCCAACGCCCACATGATATCCATTCTTTCAAGTTCAGTTTCATCTACCTGCTCGTAGTCTTCATTGGCGAGATGGCAGTTTCCAATCTTCCCTGCAACCAGGCTATCATAAGAGTGAACTACAGCTGCTAGAAGATCCATATGCTCCTTTTGCCACCTCTGAAGTAATATTACCAAGATTTTCTGTCTTCAACTTCGTAGTATTTGCTTCAGGTGCTATAAATTAGGTGCAAGATGACCATGACGTGTCAGATCCTGAAGTAATGGCTTGGGAAGGAGCGGCTGAACTAGACACGAATGCTGTTTAAAGTGGTGCTCCAGAACTTTTTGGATGGGGAGTTTAGTTGTAAAGTGACGGGTTCTGATCATATGATCCTTTTTGAGACCTGTACTCCATCCTCAATTCTTCCTTTCTCAACTTTAGAATGAAGTCATTAATATCCAACTTTACAAGCATATCATTCTATCTTAGATTTGACATAAAAGAAAACCACTTCTTTTGAAATCCATCTACATAACTCGACACCTTGTCTTCCATTGACGTGGTTACCCCATGAGTGTGCAGCTCACTCATCAAGTGGTAGAATCAGTCGATGATGTCATCCAGGCTCTCTTTTCCTATCGAAGAGAAGTTATCAAACTCCTTCTGCAAAGCCTTTGCCTTTAATGCCTTCAACGTCGCATTCCCGCCATACCATTTTTCCAGAGCTTCCCGTAATTTCTTGGCTTCTTTGTTCTCAGAAAACTGATGGAATATATCCTTAGGAATTGACTGAGTTAACAAAGCATACACCTTCTTCTCTGCATTGTACTTCACCTTCTGGCTATCAGTCATGCCACCCAAGGTAAGTTTAACTCCATTAGCACCAACCGACATGCTATAACTTGTCTCGATTGATTCCCATAGATTGGGATCAACTCCATTTAGGTTTATCTCGAACCTTTGCTTCCATTGTGGGTAATCATCTAACGTTATGAGCTTAGGGGGCTTATTGTGATTCCTAATTTCATTCTCTAGAAGCAATGATGCTGGATCCGTGAATCCCTACCAACAGTAAACGCCGAGTACTGATCTTCTATTTTTATTAACTTTGAATTTCAAACTGAAACTTATTCACTCGTGCGAATGGAGAGGTCCGAATGAATCAATCGTGCGATTGAACAAATGCGGTTGAGCCCATCGTGCAATTGGATAAATGCGGATGAACAGTCGTGCAATTGGGCAGATACGGATGAACAATGTGAATGAGATTGTTCATTCGTACGAATGGATGGGCGACTGAGTTCAATCGTGCGTATGGGAGGTGCGAGTGAGTTCTGTCGTGCGATTGGGTCAATTGTCCTACTAAAGGCTGCTAGTTTTGAAATTCGAAGGTTTTTAGTACTTTGACACACAAATACAATATTTCACGAACCCTAATCTGCCGTAAGCTGAATAAACATGAACTTTTGGATCTGGAGACGTCAAAAACACTGTTTTACTAAAAAGATGATGTTTTTGAATGAAAAAAACATGATTTTTACACCAAAACGACTGGATTACATGAAAAATCAAGAGCCTATGCTTTGATACCACTTGTTAGGACTGTTTTCGTACGGAGTACTAACTGATTCAACGCGTATACCAACTCAAATAGGGAGGAATCCTATTTGATTGGCGATCCAATCAGGGAGAACATAGTTTAGATCAATCTAACGATTAATGAAACATTAAGAATGATTAGAGAACGATCAACTGCGATCTATGAACTTGGAACATGTTTTCTTGAGTCTCTGGACGGCTAGGGTACCATTATGTGCCTAGGTATTCGAATTGTTACGTTTTTCCGTGAATTACGTGGTATTTAAAAATTAGGGTCTTCAAATCGTACGACTGAACCATTAGCAATGTTCAGTCGTGCGACTGAATCATGCAATTGATCCATCCGCACGACTGAAGTTCCAGTCATGCGACTGAGTCAATCTTATGTCTCAATCGAGCGACTAATCCAGTCACCTAGTTCAGTCGTGCTACTGGTCCATTAGCATGAAGTATTCATGCATATGGTCCATTAGCATGGTCCATTCTCATAAGACCTTCACACGATTAAGTTTGAACATGTGTCTCAATCATTATTGACTAAGAATTATGTATAACAACCACAAACCTATATATTTAGTTCACTATAAGTTATCACACGATAAACAATAAAATACTAAACATTATAAACATCAACCACACTTTGTATTTCATTTATACCCATTCAATTACATATATGTAAGACATGATAGACATATTACATTAAGCTCCTAAACTAGGTACATATCTATCAACAGTGATGAAAGCAATGGCAACTTTATTTTCACTCTTGAAGACTTGGACTGCATCCATCCATATGATCTAGAGTACATGGAGATAGTTCAACAGATGGATTTTCTCATTCATAGAGCCAAGAAGTTCTACAAGAGGACATGTAGGAAGTTCTCTAGCAATATAACCAGTGGAAAGTTCGGGCTAGATAAAATAAAGGTGAAATGTTACAACTATATCCAAATAGGACATTTTGCTAGGGAGTGCACGACATCAAGGACAAATGTTGGCCAAGCATAACCCAAACCAAACTACACGGATGGAGCTCCATTGACTGAGAAGCCCATGCAGCAAGCTATAGTTGATATTGAAGAAGGAAGTTGCAAGACCGTTAGAAGGGTTATGCACTTTACAACACAACAACATGATCGAGGAGAGTTCTTTAGAACACTTAACAGATCAAATAGGGAACTGGTTAACTAAAGTAAAGAATGCTAAGAACACAAGTAAATAAGAGACAGAACAAGATAGCAAACAACACAAGTATTTGTTTTTTTAAAGAATGTTGTATATTGCTTCTCAAGTTCTATTATAAAGTGTTACTAAAAGCATTATCAAAAGTTACAAGTACTTGAGATACATATACTACATCCTACAGCCGACCATACTTTGAAAGCCAGCTAGATATATAGGACTATACAACAAAATCAAATGTAGAGTCAAAAGGCAGATTGCCTTTTGACATGTGACTTTGACATGCCATAGCTCATATCCTAATAAATTACAAAAAATATTAAGTACATAAAGTGGAAATCTCAGACTCTAGACCTTAATGTACAGTTTACCAAAAGCATGGTCCTTTTCACCAACTTGTGAAAGTTGGTGAGTCAAACTGATTTGTAGCAGAAAGATGGTCCAGCTTTATGGAAAAGTATATCAGATAATAGCTTATACATAAAATCTTTAGAAGAAATCTATCTTCATAAACTGGCTTCGGAAGACTTTGTCTTTGAAGTTTCGAAAAACTTCATATTTGGCTTCGAAAGATACTGTTCTTGGCGTCGGAAGATTTTATACTTAGAATATATCTTGTCTAAGATGTAAAACTTCTGAAGTATTTCTACTTCAGTACTTAGTGCATGCATGCAGAGAGACTTTGGTTTCTTTGAATGTTTTGACTGCATCAGACTTATTGGAATCCTTATAAAATCCCCCTAGGCTGATGCTACCAATACATTTGAAGATCTTCATCAGGTGACAGTCCTTATCATGATGATGACCAAGCCCTTCTTCATTAGATGGTCAGGATCACTCAGACTTTCATAGTATTTTCTTATCTCAAAGAGATCATGAAAAGGTAGGTGGAATAGATCTTTCCATGTGTATACATTCACACCACCTTGATCTCTAATCACATGCTATCTTTCTATTGTGAAGGTCCAATATATGATGGGTCTCTCAGAACCAAGAGGAGCCACTTGAATTGGAGTTGATTGGGCTGCCTCTTCATGCACTCCCTCAGGTTGATCTGATTCACCCTAAGGTATGGAGGTGGATGGTTTAGACTTCTTCTTCTTCTTTGACTGTGGTCTAGTAGCCATCTTCTTCCTCCTCTTTGATGACTTAACTGAGAAGACTATCTCCAACACCTTATTGATTAGTCTTGTCTTGCTCAGTTGGGTGTTCCTCCCTCACTGGTTCAAAAGGAGAGGGAGTTTGAGCCTGATGTGGATAAGAAGATGAAGCTTACTGAGTCTCAACAAGAGGTTCAGGTTGTGTTGTCTCAAGTTGTTCAACCTTAACCTCCACTTCCGGAAGAACTTCACTTGGAGGGGAGTGTAAGTCAAGTAGCTCTCCCCTTTTGATCTTTTGCTTGATTACCCTGATGTGCTCATCCATTGTGGATAGAGACATAGGGCCAATTCTCCTTCTAGAGAATCCATATAGTTTCAAGAAGCTCATCATCCTTTGTCTATCAATAGACTTTTTCATACTCTTTTGGATTATGGCTCTTGACCTTGCAACATGTTCCCTTATTTTTCTTTTTATTGCTTTTTGTTCTTTGAGTAGTTGAAGCTCAAGCTGTTTGAGATACTCAAACTCTATGTACTCAATGGACAAGGGAAGAAGTGCAGATGTCTGGTATAGGCTTGTGGCACTCAAGTAGTTGATAATATTGATCCTATAAGTCTTTTTGTCTACTTGAGGTTTTTGTGGAGCCATAGCCTCTTGAGCAGGACTTTTGTGAACTGGGGAGAGAGTGGGAACATGATTTTATGATCTCTTTTGTCTCTTCTACTCTTTGATTTGGAAAAGTATCTCTGCATCCTCTGCTTCCTTCTTCTCGCTTGACAATACCATGTCAGACATCTTATTAAGTTCCTCTAAGGGAAGAGATATAATCTCATCAATGTCATGGTTCATGGTTTACAGGTAAGTAATCCTGACTTCCCTCAACTCATCATCTTGAGTGTTTGGTCTAGGGGCAACCCTGATTGTAGCTTCCATGAATCCTGCAGACCCAGAGAAAATTTCTCCCCTTAGCTTCCTTTTCCTCTCTCTCTCCTCCTCCTCAATCTCCTCAAAAGTCATTTTCCTTTTCCCTTTGTCACTCACAAACCTTTGTGACTCAGGGCGGAGAGAGCTTTAGCCTTCAATGCTTGGTGTAGCCTCAAAGCTCTGGCTAGAGAGAGGTTGTGATACACCTTCACCGGCACATGCTTCACTAAGGGAATGAATTGCTCAAGTAGTTGTAGCTTTGACAAGGCTCTTAGGTTCAACCACTGGGCCTTCAGTCAAGGTTTCCCATTCGAAGCTAATCTTAGGGTATGCCTCAACATCCAGTTGACCACTAGTATTACCTAATTGCCTTTGTCTCCTTCTAAGACTAAACTCTTTATAAAATTCTATCCTGAATCCTTTGTGCCAACCTATTAGCTTGCCTAGACTGGATTGGATTGACAAGTGGCATGTTGATTAGGTCAAGACCTTCATAATAGTTCAAGGTTTGAAAATTGAATACTTCTTTTTGTCCTTGAACTCTTTGAAGAATCAGGGCTCTTCTCTTTGCATTATACATCCACCCTATGATGTTGTTGGAAGTTTCTTGAGGTGGAGATGACACTGCCCTTGGTATACCTACCTCAAAAAGACTCTGAATGAAGGAGTCTATAGAGTCCACATCAATATGAACTTCAGGAAGTTGCTGAGTATGGACATTTGAATATGGAGATGGGGAGTCCTCAATGTGCATGCTCTGTGAAGAACTCCTAGGTTCTGTGTTTGTGATGTCTTTCTCCCCCTTTTTGGTAGCATCATCCACTTGCATAGATGAGCTAGATGTTAGATCAATCATATTAATAGGTTCTTGTGTTCCTGGTTGAGCTCTTCTTAAAGGTCTCCCAGGTAGTTTTTCCTTAAGATAAGATAACTCAAATTACTGATCGTTGACCCTGTTAAGCAAGGTAGTCACCTGAGATTCAAGATGACTAACCTTGGAGACTAGGTAGGTGCATTTTTTTGATAGTTTTTGCACCCTTAGCCTTAGATTCCCATCATCTTCATTAGAAGAATCATGGGGGGATGAGAGAATTGGACCAAAGTCCTCTCTCTCACTACTAGCATGAAGTTCTTGGTTGCTGGTTTTCCTCTGCTCAGTGATAACTTCAGTTGAAGTGTCAATGAGCTGAGTTACCATGTAGAGGTCTGAATGATGTAATCACTTGCTGAAGTGAGAGCCTCTTCCATATGGATATTCTAAATAGGGTCAGAAGTATCCACCTCAGTAATAGGTGACTGATGTGGGCTAGACATAGGTGACTCAGGAGCACTCATCTATCTTTCAGTAGGGGAGGAGTAGAGAGAATCATGGTACTTATTGAAACTTTTATCTTCATTATAATAGAAGTCAAGGTTAGGAATTAGGTCGTTTAAGTCTAGAGGCATGGGATGGTAACTGTCCTCTGAAGGTTGTTCACCTGAGTGTTGAGACTTAGAGTAATGACTTAAGGCAGTTGGGCTTGTGAGCTCATCAGGCTGAGCATGATGAACCTTAGCACTAATCCTTTAAGAAATGGGATTGGTTTGCTCCTCAGAAGAAGTAGGAGCTCTAGTATCCACTTCCTCCTGTATGGGTGAGTGTATGGGGGCCTACACAGAATCAATAGCTTGAGTAGGGGTTTATTTGATTTTCTTTTGTATGTGTGAGTGATTTGAGGCTTTTTTGGTGGTTGGTAGGTAGAAGGTGTGGGTTCAACACTAACTTGTTTTGCTAGGTTGTCACCTTGATCCATGAGCCCTAACATTTTTGGGACAACGGTTGTTTCTACCCCTGAGAAGCCTATAGTTGGCTTCTTTAAAATTTTTAGGATGTTGGGCTTCATCTGTCCCAATTTAAGAATATTACCTGTTTCCCTCAGCTATGAGCCCAGTTCACAGTTGAGAATATATTGAACATATCTAGGAACATGTAATACTCTAAGGAGTCCAAGTTAGCAAGTAAATTTGTATAAACAAACTGAGAGTACCTGAACTTGACCCTCTAAACCATTCCATGCACTATGAAGGAGAGATCCTTAGGAATCTGGTCCCACCCTCCATGCTTGTTAGCTAAGTTGTGGATAACCACATGTAGCATGTATATCCACTGGGATGAGCCCTTTCCTTTCCAGAAAGTCTTTATAGAGAAATCTCCCTTATAGCCCATCTACTCAAAGGATTGATTGGAAACCTCCTTTGGGAAGAACAACTCACCATCTTCATCATCCAACTAAAAATGATTGTTGATGATGGCCGGAGTGATGAAGATTGTCCTCTCCTGCACTGTGGCAGACAATGCCTTCTCCCCATCCATTATGACCTCCTGGCAGGTTTTCCAAAATTCAAGCAAGTGATCCTTATAAAGAGTAGGATCAATGTTAAGGGAGGTGAAGTAGTTTAACAGAGCAAGAAAATGGCAAATCTCTGAGAAACTACCATCTTTCTCAGAGTTCAACAGAGTAACCTGGTTGTGTTGCTTGTGAAGTTGCATGGAGAAATCAGTGTTGTTTCTGAGATTTAGATTGACTACTTTGAGAAGCTTAAGGGTGAAGTCTAAGGCCCTATTCCTGGGACACTCATAGTTGGTCAATCATCACACATAAAACATATAATTTCATTAACTTAAATAAAATACCGCAGCAGAAGCATTAAAAATAACTTTTTCATTTCATTATATATGCTTTTGCAAAATAATACATCGTTATCAGATTACAAAATAAATGTTGCATTTCATCAAAAAAACATTATAAAAGTGGATGTCATCCAAAACGAGTCAAGTAGCCGCCCCGCGCCATCCTCAACAACCTTTACCTGCCAACTGGAAACACATAAAAGTCAGCGTTGCTGAGTGAGTTTATAGTTTTAAAATAAAATGTGCTTTACTTTCATTTAAAATCGTTCTTTACTCTTTATCAAATCATACTATACTTTCGTAAAAGATCACACATCGTACGTACACATAGATAGTATCTTTATTATATTCCTTTATTGTTCATCACTTTCTTTATTTAACTTTTTATCTCTTTCCGGATCAGTGTCATCGGCTATACCCCAAACGTATGAATAAAGCGGTACTGGGCCGAAGATCATAAAAGATTTCCATAACGCACAAAACCTGGAACCAGCACCAGGGCAAGCGACAAAGATCCCAACTGTATACTACACCTCAAACGTATGCACAAAGCAGATATTGGGCCGAAGATCATAAATGATTTCCATAACGCACAATGCCTGGCACCAGCACCGAGGTGAGTTACCACTATAATCTATGTACTATATCACTGGTCAGTCACAAAGACTAGACCCCTGTGTTTATCCTTATGGGTTAGCTAAACAACACATAATTGAGCTTACGACATTTTAGAGTCGTGCACCTCCGTACATCTTGCTTGCAAGCCTTTTTTTTCTTTCTATTTCATTAATGCATGCACTCTATCATTATGTTCCTTTTTTCATTATCTTTCACTTTACGTTACATAATACTTTATCATTTCTTTCACAACTACAACACGTAATGCCGCGGGAAAGATAAACATACATAACATGGAACATAACATAATCATACAAAACATCGCCATACAAGGCACCATCACACATGAATAACATACATGCAACATACCAACATGCATAAGCATACACCATACATCATCATACAGTGCCCATCACATCATCTATGACTTCATAAAGTCAACTTACATAGCCCTCTTGAACCTCCCAAGTCAAAGCCTAAATTTTACCTTTTCGCCGAAAAGTTATAAAATAATCTGTTGTTAGGCGCATGAGCACTATGCAGGCGCATGGACTATCAGACATATGAGGAACACTTAGGCGCATGAGCAACTTTCAAGCGCATGGGCACTATTGGGGCGCATGAGCAACACTTTGTCTATTCTGGGCAAATTCTAGGTGCATGAGCACTATGAAGGCGCATGAACTATCTGGGCGTATGAACACTTAGTCAATTTCAGTCTAACTTTAGGCGCATGAGTACTATTTGGGCGCATGAGACACTTAGGCAGTTATTTTTAGTTGGGTGCATGAGCTACTGTTTAGGTGCATGAGCAGCCTAATTCACACTTATTATCATAAACTAGTCCCCAAACACCACCTATCGTGTTCTATGCTTTAATCTTACATTCTAATCCTTAGAAATAAAATAATAACATCATCATACACATACATAGCCCAAAATCAAACCCCACCCACAACATACACACATACACACATACGAGTATAAAACCCAACTTTATAAAAATGTTCATACATGCATTTCCAGCCTCAAAGCAGTTTAAAACAAGTAAAAAGGGGGTTCTAGAACTCACCTTTGCAGCCTCTGGCTATGAGTTCTTCAAAAAAACCATTTGCAACAGAGTTCAACCACTTAGAAACCACCAAAACACACACCCGAACACATACAACATACATAAGCATAAAACCGAGGCTAAGGCTAATTAAGAACATCATAAACACACAAATTCTTACCTTGAATTCAATCTTTTTCTTCCTGGTCTTCAAAAACCCAAAATCTTTCTGCTCCTCTTTGATTTCTCTCTCTTAAATCCGAATGATATGTGATGTGGGTGACATATGGGCGGCCATACCACCTTTATCACCAACTTTTGAAGACTTTGTCCTTTTGACACATTTAGTCCCTTTACTTGGGTTTTATTTACTTTCTCTCTTTTCCTTCACTTTATTCTTCCTTTAATAGAAACAAAAATACCCGGGTGTTACAAGTCCACCCTCTTTATATAGGTTTTGTTCCCAAAACCTATTATTCCTTAAACAATCGTGGGTAATGCTGTCTCATTTCCTCCTCTGTCTCCTATGTAGACTCAGATCCCTTCCTATGCTTCCACTGTACACGCATAAGAGGAACCACTTTATTCCTTAACCTCTTCTCTTTACGATCAATGATTGCCACTGGTTGTTCCACATAATTGAGCCGTTCATCTACCTCGATATCCTTTAGTGGAACAATCATATCTTCGTCTGCTAAACATTTTCTCAGATGAGATACATGGAATGTCGGATGAATTCCACTTAACTCATCTGGTAGCTCCATTCTATAGGCCACCTCCCTACTCGAGCAACGATTCGGGAAGGCCCTATGTAACTTGGGCTCAACTTACCTCGCTTTCTGAATCACATGATACCTTTCCAAGGTGAGACTTTCAACATGACCCTATCACCCACCTGGAACTCAATCGGTCTACGCCGTTTATCAGCATATGACTTTTGCCTATCTTTAGCTACCTTCATAAAGGCCTTGATCCTTTCTAGTTTCTCATTCGTAGCCTCGACCACATCGACACTCCCTAACTCTTTATGGCCAATATCGCCCCAACACTCGGGTGTTCTGCATGTCCTACCGTAAAGCATCTCATAAGGGGGCATACCAATACTGGCATGATAGCTATTGTTATATGAGAACTCAACTAATAGTAAGTGGTCATCCCAAATTCCTTTGAAATCAATGACGCATGCCCGAAGCATATCTTCTAGCATCTGAATCGTCCTTTCCGACTGACCATCCGTCTGAGAATGATAAGCCGTGCTAATATGTAACCTCGTCCCCATCGCATCATGGAATTTCTTCCAAAAGTTAGATGTAAACCGGGTGTCACGATCAGACACAATTGACACCGGCACACCATGACGAGTTACAACCTCTTTAATGAAAAGATTTGCTAACCTCTCGGATGAATATGTCTCGCAAATCGGTAGGAAGTGACCACTCTTCATCAAACGATCGACTATTACCCATATAGCATCATACCATCGCACTGTATGTGGTAGCTTTGTAATAAAGTCCATGGTGATATGCTCCCACTTTCACTCTGGTATATCCAAAGGTTGGATCTTCCCATACGACTTTTGGTGCTCGGCCTTCACTTGTAAACAAGTAAGGCATTTACTCATGTTATCCACCACATCACGCTTCATACCCAACCACCAATAATCTTTCTTCATGTCTTGGTACATCTTCGTAGCACCGGGATGAATAGAGTATCTAGTCTTATGAGCTTCATCCATGATCCTCCCACGTAAATCCCCAAAACAAGGAATCCACATTCATCCGAATCGGGTACTAACACCAAGTGTGTTTTCAACCAACTCAGTGACCAGACCTCTCATTCTTTCAAAGTTAAGATGATCTTCTTTCAATGCTTCATCTTGATACTCCTTGACCTGCTTCATTACATCAGAGGTCATGATCAACCGGTAAGCCTTCACCCGAATCGGCTCTGGTCTCTCCTTTAGGCTAAGGGCATCCGCCACCATGTTGGCTTTCCCCGGATGGTAAGGGATCTCGCAATAATAATCCTTTATGAGCTCCAACCATCTCCTCTGCCTCATGTTCAAATCATTCTGCTCGAAGACGTACTTCAAGCTCTTGTGATCGGTGAATATGGTGCAATTCATCCAATACAGGTAGTGCCTCCAAATCTTTAGAGCAAAGACCACAACTGCTAGCTCCAAGTCATGAGTAGGATAGTTAACCTCATGAACTTTCAATTGTCGGGATGCATAGGCTATAACGTTTCCTAGCTGCATTAAGACACATCCCAACCCCGAGTAGGAAGCATTTGAGTAAACCACCAAATCTTCGCTTCTATCAAGTAAATACAGAACTAGAGCTTGAGTCAACCTTGCCTTTAACTCCTTAAAATACTTCTCATGAGATTGACCCCATACAAACTTTACATCTACTTTACATCTTTACGGGTCAACTTGGTTAGTGGAGAAGCGATCTTAGAGAAGTCTTGAATGAATCTTCTGTAGTAGCCCGCCAAACCCAAGAAACTACGAATCTCGGATGGCATCTTTGGAGACTTCCATTGCATCACCGCCTCCACCTTTGCCAGATCCACCATAATCCCTTCAGGATTCACTACGTGACCCAAGAACTGGACCTCACGCAACCAGAACGCGCACTTGGAGAATTTAGCATACAACTTCTCCCTTCTCAAGGTCTCTAACACTTCTCGGATATGATTGGCATGCTCCTTCTCGCTCTTTGAATAAATAAGTATATCATCAATAAACACAATCACTGATTTATCTAACATCGGCCGACACACTCGATTCATCAACTCCATAAAAGCAGTTGGTGCGTTGGTCAAACCAAAAGACACAACGAGAAACTCGTAGAGTCCATAACGCGTACGAAAAGCTGTTTTAAGAATATCCTACTCCTTTAGTTTCAACTGATGGTTGCCAGATCGAAGGTCTATCCTTGAAAACCAACTGGCACCCTGAAGCTGATCAAATAGGTCATCAATTCTCGGTAACGGATACCGATTCTTCACCGTCCACTTGTTCAACTCACGGTAGTCTATACACATCCTCATACTACCTTTTTCTTCTTCACGAATAAGACTGGAGCACCCCCAAGGTCAGATACTTGGTTTGATGAACCCCTTGTCAAGCAGCTCCTGTAATTGCTCCATCAACTCTTTCATCTCCATCGGAGCCAACCGATATGGTGCCTTAGCTACAGATTGGGCACCCGGTATCAAGTCAATCTAGAACTTGATTTCGCGGTCAGGTGACACTCCTGGTAAGTCTTCGGGAAACACATCTGGGAAGTCACACACCACCGCTACGTCAGTCAGCTATGGTGTTGGCGTGTCCATATCCTTTACGTAGGCCAAGTTGGCAGTACATCCACACCTCTGATGGGTTTGATAGACCAAAATCAAAGTTGTTTAACCATTTTAAACATGAAAACGCAGCGGATAAAAGCCCTAATAATATGATTCATAATCTGAAAAATAAGGTCCTTTTCATTGTAATAACAAACCCAAGAGCAAAGGATCATTCATATGTGTTTGAACAAGCTATCAACAATATATATCAACCAAAATAGAG
>BJCM01211395.1:0-17650 GCA_018326385.1 Flaveria bidentis
CATACAACATACATAAGCACATAACCGAAGCAAGAACTCAACAAAAACACATAAACCCTCGAATTCTTACCTTGAAATCCGGCCTTTTCTTGTTCTTTTTCAAAGACCCGAATGTTCTCCTCTCTCTCTCTCTAAAATTCGTCTGAAAAGATTGTGATGGGAGAATGGGCGGCCATGCCCACCTTTTACACCAACTTTTTGTACCTTTTGTCCTTTTGACACTTTTAACCCTTCAACTTGTGTTAAATTTGCATTTCCTACTCTTATTATTTATTTATTTTCTTTTTAAATATCCGGGTGTTACATCTGTGGGCACCCTTAAGCCTTAAATTTCATTCCTATGAGGTTGTTTCAATCGCTCCTAAGAGATTGAGGTGTTAGGTCATTTGAGACCTTACTTCGATCGCGTCTTTGACATCCTGTGTGTAATGTTTCGAGTAGTCGTTACTATCCTGCTTTAAATTTTAATTCTTTTATGTAGGTTTTAGTATGGGTTTTAATTTTGGTAATGGGTATATGACAGTGTGCTAAAATAATTAAAATGTTAATTGATTAGGATTTTACTGAAAAGCAAGTTATGCGTAATAAGGTATAAGTTATCAAAACACATACGCACTTCACATCAAAACGCATATGACTTTTAAAAATATTTTAGAAAATTTCAAATTTCCTGGTGCACTATTTTTATTTTTTATCAATGTTTTGACTTTAATTTTGTTTAATACCAAATTATGAATAGTAATATATAAATTATTAGAGAACATACATAAAAGCGAAATCTAATTCGGTGTTTTACTTTTTATATAAGAACAAGTATTCTATGAATGTACGTTAAAAAGTATTATGAAAGTGTATTAATATTTTTGTATGAGAAAATATTATTGAAAAAGAAAACCTTCATAAATACAATTATAAAACATTTTTCAAAATTATGAGAGATGCTAAATTGGTTTTTGTTTTATTGAAACTTTATCCTTTTAATTTTATTTAAATAACATGAGTAAAAACAGAAATACTTTTTTCCAATCATATTATAAATAAAAATTTAACTTTTAAATAAAAAAACCATTTTAGTAATATTTTTTAAAACACTAATTTTATTAAATTAATTTTCTACCAATCCTACTTTAAAAAAACTCATTACAAAGGACATTGTGATGATTTTCAAATAAAACCCTAACAAAGATTGCAAGCTATAGTTGACTGTTTTTCTCAACCAAGAACAAATTGACTCTATCACAACAAACAAGTAATATAATGAGTTTTTACAGGTTGTATTACACTAAAATTGTGAACTAAAATATGTTGAATTCTTGCTTATTCAAACAAGTAATTAAAGTTTCCTAATTCACTCATCCCATGCAAAGAAGAAGAAACCTCAATGTGTCTTCTATCCAGAAACAATTGTATATATATTATCAAATCAAGGGTCTCAAATAATCAATTCAAGATTTCATTTTCCCCAAATCATGATATCAATTTTCAAATGAAAAGATAAACCATTTCATATCCTTTTCAATTTACAAGCATATTATGGTTTCGATTTAACTCAAATCATGTTATGTTTCAAGTTCAACTTATCGATCCTTTTATGTTTTTGTTTATGAAAGCATTAAACTTTGATTTAGTTTAATTTGATGCAAGCATGAAATTGATTTATGTTTTTGTTCAACAACAAGAGAAAACTGCATAAATGGTCCATGTGGTTTAATCAATTTGCATGTATGATTCCCAAACTTTATAATTCACAATGATAGTCCAAAATCTTTTCTAATTATTGCATGTTTGGTCCCTGGCACCGATTTAAGCTCTATGTTTTATTATCTCGAGATACAAGTAGACATAAATTAAATTTATTAATATTAGACAGTGATAATAAAATTACAAATAGAACATCAAACTTTATATACAAAGAAGTTTTCAGATGTTTATAGATGTTCTCATGTTCAATATAATTTAATTATTATCCAAAGTTCTTATTTATAAGTTAATTTCATTTCATATTATATATTATTTAGACTTATAAGCATTATTAAAGAAAAACTACTAATATTAGATATAAATGATTTTAAAAAATTAAACATAAAAATCGATAGACAAAGTATTAACAAAAATATTTTGACTTACGAACATTTTTAATTAAAAATAATTTTTAATGATGAACATGTGTATTACACGAGTATCTAGTCTAGTATTATTATATAACGTAACAAAATCAGCAAAATAAGCATTTATATGATTATTATAACCTCTTTTATCTTGACCCGAATCGAATAGTCACTATCCACTCCAGTTTTCGGTTCAAGAATTTAAGTTTTAATATTTCGATATTGGGCCGGGCTTATTAACAGTCCCACATTTAGTTACTCCGTTTTCGCAATATAATTTTAAAGAAGTCTGAAACACACACAACATTATAAACATTAATTTAAGTATCATCAATTTATAAAAAAGGAGATTTGAAAAAGTGTGGCTAAAATGTTAGCCACATATGGCTTAATATTAATTTCATAGGTAGCTATTGGATCTTGTGTAGTTCATGGTGGAGAAACTAAATAACCTGATTTGTTTTTGACTATTATTAGATTTTTGCTCAATATTCGAATGCTTATTTTAGAGTTTTATTGATAGCGTGTTATCGAAAATTTCAAGCGGTGGATTGACGGATGTCGAACAATTTAAAGGGTAGTTTAATATAACTAAGTATTAATATACTAGTTTTATTAAACCGTATAATACACGAATTAAATAAATAAAATATTAATATAATAAATTTTACTAATTATAAAATTATATTCTAAGATATGATATGAATAAAATTACGTATGAGAAATGACTACAAATAATAAAACAACGATATCAACTTTTTAATTTTGTTTTTAATTTTTTTTTCAAAAAATAAATAAAAGTTTTATTCTAAAACAAACCGTATAAAATGTCATTTTTAAAAAAAAATTCTTATTATCTCCCAAATTAATAATTTTTTGGTCTAAAACAATTTTGTAAAATTATTCCATGTGTATACTGAACCCGGTGGTAGATAATATAACAATTCTTTAGCAGAATCTTGCATAGGGGAATGCTCTAAGCTTGATTTGGTCTCAGTAACGTTGTATGGCTTTATTCCGTAGCACACAACATGGAATTCCTTGAGAAACTTATGCGGGTCTTCGTTCTCAAGGCCTCGAAAGAGTGGTAACAAATGGATGAGACCGGATTTCAGATCAAAGTTCACCATAACAGGGTAGTTTATGCAGAGGGGTTGTTGGGTAACATCATGGGTTGCCCATTGTCTAAGGGTTTGTTGTAAGGCCTCGTTCCCGGGACGCTTACAGTTGGTTAATCATCGCACATAAAAACATATATTTTCATTAACTTAAAGAAAACATTACAATGAAAACATTAAAACAAACATTTCATTCCATTATAAAAACTTTTGCAAAATAATACATCGATATCGAATTACAAAATACTTGTTGCATTACATCACAAAAGCATTATAAAAATAGATGCCATCCAAAATGAGCCGAGTAGCCGCCCCGTGCCATCCTCAGCAACCTTTATTTGCCAATTGGAAAAACATAAAAGTCAACGTTGCTGAGTGAGTTCTAGTTTTAAGATAAAAACATACTTTACTTTCTTTCAAATCCTACTATACTGTTGTACATGATCACACATCGTATGTACACATAGATAATATCATTATTATCTTCCTTTTACTGATCATCACTTTATTTCTGTAACTCTTTCTTTCTTTATCATATTTTTACTATCCGGATTAGTGTCATCAGCTATGCCCCAAACAAATGGGGTACTAGGCCGAAGATCATAATTGACTTCCATAACGCACATAGCCTGGCGCCAGCACCGGGTTAAACGACAAGATCCCAACTATATACTACACCTCTAACATTATGCATAACTCGGGTACTGGGCCGAAGATCATAAATAACTTTCATACCGCACATAGCCTGGCACCAGCACCAAGGTGAGTAATCATTATAAACCTAACTGTATATTACACCTCCAACATTATGCATAATTCGGGTACTGGGCCGAAGATCATAAATGACTTTCATAACGCACATAGTCTGGCACCAACACCGAGGTGAGTATCCACTATAAACCCATGTACTATATCACTAGTCAGTCACAAAGACTGAACCCCTGCGTGTATCCTTAAGGGTTAGCTAAACCACACACAGTTGAGCTTACGACATTTTAGAGTCGTGCACCTCCGTACATTTTGCTTGCAAGCCTTTCTTTACTTTCTCTTTCATTAATGCATGCACTCTATCATTATGTTCCTCTTTTCATTATATTTCACTTTACAATACATAATAATTTATCGTTTCTTTTACAACTATAACATGTAAAGCCACAGGAAAGATAAACATACATAACAGGAACATAAACATAATCATACATAACATCACCATACAAGGCACCGTCATACATGCATAACATACCACATACGTACAATCATGTATAAGCAACAATCATACATTATCATTCATGTCCATCACAACATCTATGACCTCGAAAGTCAACTTACATGAACCCCCGGGAAACCTTCCAAGTCAAAGCCTACGTCTACTCATTCCCCTGAAAGTCAGAAAGTAAACTAAGTTCTTTCGGGGGCATGAGCCCTATTTGGGTGTGTGGGCACCATTCAGTCACATGGCCTTCCATGCTCACGAGAACACTTAGGCGTATGGACACTATGGGGAGAATGAGCACTTAGGCGTATGGACAGTCTCCAGACACATGGGCACTATGGGGCGTATGAACTTTCAGTCGCATAGCCTTTAGTCGCATAACTTCCATGCGTATGACCCTCAGTCGCATGGCATTTAGGCAAATGGCCTTCAATCGCATAACTTCCATAGGCATGACCCTCAGTCGCATGGCATTCAGGCGCATGGACTTCAGTCGTATAGAATTCAGGCGCATGGACTTCAATCGCATGTCATTTAGGCGCATGGGCTTCAGTCGCATGCCTTTCGGCCATATGGCCTCTAGTCGCATGAGCCCTAGCTAGGTGAAGAATGCAATCTTCTTCGAACATGAACTGTAGTTTCGGCCTCCAGCCCCTTCTCTAACCTGTTCTAGGCTAAAACCAACCATACTAAGCCCTAGAAACACAACCACAACACCAATCATGCATAACCAAGCCCGAAATCAAACCCCACCCGAATCACACACATACACATACACATACATACGGGTTTAACACCCCACATAACAAAATGGTTTTAGATGTGTTCCAGCCCCAAAATCAGTCAAAAATATGTAAAAGAGGGGTCCTAGAACTCACATTGACAACCTCTTCGGTTAGAGCTCCCTACAAACCCGCTTGACTTCGACTTTTGCACTTGATTTCCAAGAAACCCTAAGCCTTTGCCTTTTTTCTCCCTTTTCTTCTCTCTTGTCTGATTGAACAAGCATGGGAGAGGAGTGTGGGCAGCCATGCCCTTTTACACCCACTCTTCCAAAATTTTCCCCTTTTTGGCAAGATTGGTCCCTCAACTTGGAATTTATTTCTTTTATTCTTTCTTTGGCTTCAAAAGAAATAACCGAGTTAGTTTATTTAAAATGTGCTCGAATTATCTTAATGGGCTAGATTATTGCTAAAGTTTGGCTTGATTGCCAAGATATCTCTTTATATTAATATACAAACTTATAATGTGTCACATGACACCTTTTAAAGGTCATTTTTTGTCATGTGTCTATCTATTAGTCATTCTTTTTTCTCCTTTATATATAACACTAGGTTAGTACCCCGTGTACATATGGGTTGAATAAATAAAATATTAAATAATTTTTAAACAAATTATTTCAAAACAAATTGTTTTTTAAGTGTCATTTGCAATAAGTTATTTATTATAACTTTGAAATTTAATTATATTTGTTTCATAAGATTTTTTTTAAAAGCCACAGGTTTTAAAAATATATTAGGTTTTCTAAAAGTCTGATATTTTTTTTGAAAAAATTCTTATTTTATAAAAAATTTATTTCTTTACAAATTCGATTTGTAGAAAGATCATTTAAAAAAAGTTATATTTGTAATATGAAAATAATTAAATAATATCATTTGTAGTTAATGTAATATTTATTAGAAGATAGAAGAGGAAAAATAAAATTAGTAACTCTACAATTATGACAAGTGGCATACAAAAATATTTTTAATGGTATTGATAGATTGATAGATAATTAGATAAATTAATTGTACGTTTGAAAATCGATTTTGGTGAGTCAAAAATTTCATAAAATAAAATCCACTTAATTAAAGGAGTTTTAATTAGAAAGCATTGTAATTTCTAGAGAAATATAGAGATAGTAGTGATTGCAAGTTGACTAAAATAAGTTTAAATGTAATTTAATGTATGATCGATAACTTATATACTAATACTAGAAAATATATAATCCTTAAATATTTGGTACTTTGATTTGATAATCTGATAAATATATTGGATTAATTAATATATGGTTAGATGGAATTTTTATGACATAATATAAAAGTTTAAATGTTAAATGAAATTTTAGAAAGCAATACTGAAACAAAGGAAAATTTATAGATTATTAAGCCATAATACTAAATGTTTAATGGAACTTGAGAAACAATACCGTAAAAGTTGAATTAATATATGGTTAGATGGAATTTTTATGACATAATATAAAATGGTTAAATGAAAGCCATAAATTGTAATTTAAATTAGTATGTAAGTATAGTAATATATTTAAATAAAATGTTTATTAGTATGATAAGCATTTATTTAATATATTAAAAACTTAAAAATAAAGATGGTCTAAGAGTGTGCCACATGTCAAATTGATAGTTTAAGAGATTGACATGTGCCTTTAAAAATCTTGTTTTATTAGAGTTTATAGATTATAGATGTACGAGCAAAAGGGAATAAAAAGAAAGCAACGGTAGGTTCATGAGAGGTGAACATAAAATTCAAGTTTTATTGGATTGAAAACAATATATGATACATGAGCTTGTGTTAATCGATTTAGACGGTTGTGCTACAATAAAAAGATAAGGTCTTGGGCTTTATTGGCTGGTTGGGACGGCATAAGTTTTTAAAAGGGAGTTCGACGTTAGTTTGAAAAAAAAGAGAAAAAGGTGCAGCCTTTTGGCTGCTGGCACTCCGCAAAAAGCATTCATCGTGTCGAGATTAGAATATTCGTGATCCTTCCCCGGGTATAGGGTTAGTGTAAAATCGTGTTTTTTTTTATTTATCTTTTGTAGAACTAAACTTTGGTTGCTTTCATCATCTATTGTTTATGCATTTGTTATTTACGTTAATTAGAAAAGTTTTGTCAATTAGTCTAATTAATTAATCATTTAATTATTAGTTTTTGCATTAATAATCATTGATGGTTGATTAGGGTATTAATGATATAATAGGTTTTGGCTTTAGTTAGTTTAACTATCTAATTTACATAACCCATTATCTAATTGGTAATCATTTTCAACATGAATAATAAACTAATCATGTCTATGTGATTTCTACGTTGGTAAAATCTAGGTGACGTAATTCTTTCTCATACCTAAAACCCGGGCATGGCCATTTTTTAGTTTTATTTTATTTATATAATAATTCTTTTAGTTTAGATCTTATCAATATCCATTATAGTCAAAGTGACAATAGTTTAGTTTTCACTAGTAAGTTAGTATAAAAAATAAACGAATCGTATAACACTAACCACATGCTCCCCGTGGATACGATACCTGAATTATCCTAGCTACCTAGTTTAAATAGGTTTTTGTATGACCCCAAAGACATGACATCAAAATCTCTTCACAAAGTATTAACGTCATTGTTCATTTTTCATAACAGTTAAATGGCTTCATCTCAAATAATGTTTTGGAGAGATCTGGATATCAAGGTTCGAGATTTTATAATTCATATCCATGTAGTCATAGTATAGTGACAAAAGAGTAAACATAATAGAAAGGAAACATACTCGATTGAAACGATAGTTGTCGATGAGCAGGTAACAAACAATCAACAAAAGTCAGGGATAATCATTATCAAGGGTTGGTCTATTTTTAAAAGGTTCTATGTTTACTCAAGGCTACTTATATGTTGTGTTGTCTAGGATTAAAAATAGAGATGGTTTAAAACTTCTACTTTTCGATCATGACGGGAAGCTTACATCCATAACAAAAAATGTGGTCTACAAAGAAGCTTTTTGCAATTTGTAATTTCACTTTTAGATTTTCATTTGTATAACCATTAATCGAGACTATTTAATTCTACATTTATAAAATTCCATGTTTATTCGTATAATATTATTATTCGCATCCCGTGTGTCACACGGGTTTATATGCTAGTTGGACAAGATAAACATACCTGACTGTTATATCTCTACTATGGTGTTTTTTTCTTCTACAACAAAATGTCTGTAGCATGCGGACCACATTTGTAGGAGAAGAAGATGACCGATCGTTTGCCGTTTACAAGAAAAAATTGTTTGTTTTTTAATATTTGCACACTGCTTAAATATTCAGTAATTAAGATAAACTTGTTTTTTAAACTTTAAAATTTACTTCAACATTAAAATTTAAATAAAAAAATTACTTTACAAAACAAAATAAAATAAGTTGAGAGGGGGGAGGCGGCGACTGAGAGGGGAAGAGGGAGGAAGGGAATCAGCTGAGAGGGAAGGAGGGAGGGAGGAGGCAACGATTGAGAGGAGAGGAGGGAGGAGGAAGGCGGTTGAGAAGGGAGGAGGTGGAGGTTAGGCGGCGGTAGCGAGAAGGAGGTGAAGGGAAGAGAACCGATGAAAAGGAGGTTTGAGAATGAAATGATATCAGATGGTTTTTAGGGTCTTTTTTTTTTAAAATGGGGGAAGATGTTAGAAAAAGTGTGAGGAGAGTGGGCAATGTCTTCCTGAATAAAAGATGAGGATAACTTTTTTAATGAAAGGTTTTCGAGAAGTCAAACAGTTTGACCTCTCAAAACGTGTTATCGCGTTTTCATGCGCGCATATAAAAAGATGAGGAAGAGTTTTTTGAGAAAAACAAACTACCTCTTATGACTCTTTAAAATAATAAACTAATTTAATTTATTATAGTTGATCTCCATCAAAATCTCCCCTTGTGATCTTCCTTCCACCCTCTCGATGTCTTTTCATCTAATAACATCATAATCGGTATTGTATTTCTTTCACATTAAACTTCATGTTTTAAAACTTAACATGGTTTAGGAACGTTTACTTAAAGTTACATAATTATTAAGGTTTAATAAAATAGAATTATAAATATAACATAACTTAGGTCATAATACTAGGTGTCATCATATTCACTATAGAAAAAATACACGTTTATTCTTCATACCCGAAGCCTGTCCAAACAAATTTTCCCAACTATTTTGTTGCTTTGTTGCATTTCAAGATACTCTTGGTACTTCATCGGAATATACTCCTCGTACTTCATCGGAATATACTCCGGCACGAATCCTTCTTCCATCACCAACTTATAAGCCGGCTCCACCACCGCGTCCAATGATGGTCCATTCGCTAGTACAACAGATAATCTTGTGACCGCATTATTCACCATTGCACGATGCTCCACACTCTTATACTTCCCATTACTAAAAACCTACAACGAAAAACAATCAATTGGTTAAGGGAACTCACCCTTTGTTATTTTAATTTTAGAACCGTAGTTAGTACTTTGGCTAAAGAAAATATCGTTAAAACAACTGTATCAGATTGTAAACACCCTAGATCCAACAAAGGCATGTATGTATACATACTTGAAGTTGATCTCCACTATTGACAAGAAACGAGTTTGGAAGATCGTTGTTCACATTGACCCATTTTCCCTTGTGCTTGATTTGAAGTCCGCCTACGCCATTGTTGATTAGGAGTGTGAACAAGCCGTGGTCCGAGTGAGGGGGCAACCCGATTGCAAGTTCGGGTTGTGGGCAAGGAGGGTAAAGATTGACCACAAATATTTGCAAACCAGATTCCAATTTCAATGCTTTTTCCATATAAGATTGGTCGAGTCCTAGGCTTGATGATATGCCACTAAGCAACCCTTTTACTACTATTCTAGTTCTCTTCGAGTACTCAAATAAAACTTCCCTGTAACATAAATATCTTATTTTGTATTAATGTTTAAAATTTAAACGTATTGAAACCAAATAAGTTATTTAACCGACCACACTACTGGTTCATAGTTAGGAATAGTTGGACTAGAATAAAAACCAAATGGAGTTATAAGTAACATTTAAAGATATTTATATATCACGTGAAATTTGAATAGTATATTGTTGTATATGTTGTTTATATTTATAAGAATATAGAAAAATATATTGTTTAAGAATAAAATAATAAAAAAAGACTGATATAAGAAAAGAAAAAATACTTTTATACAACATTAATATCTTACTAGGTTTACTTGAAGTTGGTCCAATATATCATGAACCGATTCACAGATTAAACGGGTAGTGTCGGTTCACCCATTCAACCGGACCTAGTTAGTATTCTGGTTAAATGGCCTAGCTGGTCTGGTGTGATTTTAACCATCACCTAAAACCTTAGGGTTTGTTAGGGTCAAACGATCCTTGTTAAGCGGCTCAGATTGGATTTAGTTAAACAAAGCCCAACCGCGAGCACCAGTAAGATGATCGGTTCAATAACCAGTTTAATAATAAAAAGATTGACACAATCAAAAACAACAATCACCTGAAACCTTAAGATAATCCCTCCAGTACAAGATTTCATCCTTCTTAGAATTAAAACTTGTTCCATACCTGATTGGATCAAGCATACTCTCTTCTTGAAACTCCTCCTTCTCTTCATCCGTCATATCGAAAAACTCCTTGGACTTTTCAATAATCATGCTCATCAAACTCTCAGGGACACCATGATTAATCACCTAAAAAATTTAACACGCCATTAAAAAGCTTAAAAACAAGCTGCATTGATATCGTTTTAACGACTGATTCAATAAAGCAGCAAGTACCTGAAAAAAGCCCCAATCTTTACACGCGATATCAAGTTCTTGGACCATTTGGGACCGTAGATCAGGATCAGCAGAAGTGAGTAGGGAGAAATCAATGGTGGGCATTGCATCTTGAAGAATTGAAGCTTGGGGCTCGGGTGAGTTTACTGAGTAAGCGTAAACAGAAGGAATGGTCTTGAGATTAGGCGATTCGGCTAATGCTTTAACAGACTTCATCTTCAAAGGCTCAACACAAGTTGCTAACGTACAAACATATATATTATGATCAGATCATCTGGTGGATTCATTTGTGCTTCAGTGGGGGCATATAGGCACCCACTCAACCTTATAATTGCTTTGTTAATTATTATTTAGTATATCCTTAAAGTTAATAGGCAACCTTCTTATTTCTTTAGGGCCCCTAAGCTTTATTTTTTCAACCACAGTTACAATCCTCCTGTACAATATATTGAATTAATGATACTCTTTATTTGGGTTCAGGTTTGTATAATATAGTAATGTTGAAATCACATATTTGATATTTTGATTGCTTGAAATAAGATATTTTTAATGCTATTGTGTTTTCAAAAGTATCTCATCCGGTCATATTTTAGTTGATATAATAAAAAATGAATTTTGGATTATCTTTAGGATCAAAGATATCTGTTTTCAACTCGTATAATGGATTTTTAAGTTTGGTACATCAAAGTTAATAAGATGGTACAGTTTTAATCGATCTTAATTGTTGCATCACCAACTTAATTGTTCTTCTAGCTTCATTACTTGTAGTTATCTGAGGACCAAGATATCATGTTTATGCCTTTGGAAGTTGTATATTACGCATTGCTCCTGGTATGGTGGCACCGTAGCTACCGACCAAAGAAATAATAATAATATTATTATATAGTTTTACCATTTATAAATCCAACATTTGAGAAATGTTTTTCGACGGTGAAGATTGTAAATACATATTTAAGCTATCGAATTTGGAATATGCATTTTGTTTTAATATATCCGGTTAAGTTTATGGTCTAAATTTTAGTGAAGTTTATTTTCGTATCTTTTGCCTCCGGTGCATAAAAATCTTGGATCCTTCATCAGATGGATGAAATGTGCACCATGAGATGCCAATGTGATGATCATCTTCGCAACCAATCACATATTGTATGGAAGGCCGGCTCAATCGAATTGGAGGCCCCAAGCAAACTAAAATTTTGGGGCCCTTTTTGTGTATTTTTTTTTTACTTTTTACATACACCACATTCACACTTTTGATTTTGAGTTAACATTTATATTACTATTTATAAGTTTTATCACACAAGGTAAGTCTAAAACAAATGTTGGTAATTAATTCGTAATAATTAAACAAGTATGAAATGGTATACTAGTAAATAAAAAATTTTAATCTAAAGAGTATACTAAAAAAAATAAATGAGCTCATGCTCAAGAAGTTCTAAACATTTGAATTCTATATTATAACTAGATAACTTATTTATCATTTTGTCATTTAAAAGATTCAATTAAACCGTTGAAAAACTATAGAAAGCTTAAAGGGAGAGAAAATCAATATTGCAACATAATTCTTAAATCAATAACTTAAACTACAAAAACTAATATAAAAACAAGATAACAAAAATAAGAATTACAAAACTCAAACACAAACTAACCTTAATGTATTTTTAAGCTTAAAACCTTATGACTCATGTTCCCACAAGAAGACCATGTAATCCAAATATATACATATATATTTATCTATAAATTATTAAAACGGGGGCCTTAATTTTTGGGGCCCCCAAGCTTCACTTGGGCTTGAGTTGGGCTGGCCTTGATTGTATGATCATGTTCGAACAAATGGTCCCTCATCACAGATGAAGCCAAAATGAAATACAAGATTCTTAAATAGCATAACTAATTGCTATAATTTGTGTGTACAAACGTAAAAAAAGTTAGAAATTCCCCAAGAATCTTAAAATTCAAAATCACTGACTTCATATTTTGCTAGTGATTTAGCTTTGCTTAAAATTATAGCATCATTATCGATGTTCTCAACCTTAAACCAAGCTTCTCTTACATCTACATGTTGAGATCTAATAGCGCGTGACTTTCCCAATGGAGTGGTAGACTTTAACTTAAGAGTAAACCCTGTAACATTGTCTTTCAAAATCTGCCATCTATTAGTAGAATTGGCATATAGATGATACAAATCTATTGTATGACTTCAAAAAAATCTCTAGATTTAGTATACTGTTGGACATGTAACATGATGCAGGATTAGGATTATAATAACCACATGCACTATAAAAAAACTATAGGATTTATATCTAAGAAACTCCTTTGATCTTCATGTTGTTTTTCTTTCATGTTTGATTCATTGTCAAGCCTTGAGCACGTATATAATTAATATCAAGGCAAAGAGACTTTAATTCCTTAAGTTAAACATCAAAAAGTCCTTTACCAATGGTATCCTCGCCAATTAAAAAAACCTACAAAAGATTCCTCAACACATATAGAATTAAAGTTGAAATTAACATACCTCACACTTATAGACATTTATTTTTGGTCACTTGTATCGGGATGTAATTAAGTATGATGGAATCATATATTTCTAATAGGGGGTGCAACCAAGTTTTCCAAGTTTATCTACCGACCCTATCAATGTCAAATCTCATTTTGGACATTTCTTAACTAAATCATTAATCAGGTTAGGATTAAGTCCATCCTAATTTACCGGATAAAAAGTATTAATATTAGGATTAGCATTAGCATGCACATCATCTTCATCCACATATTAACATTCATCCATATATTGACATTCATCCACATTAGCATTAACGTAATCTTCATCCACATTAATAACATATAGAACTTTGAGGTTGTTTATGTAAGAATTTATACATATATTCCGTCTTGAGACTTTTTTCTTCTTCTCTAATTTCCTCCTTTAATACTTTTGACTACCGGATATGTATATCGATGTAGGAGGTGTAATTTCTATTAACAAAAACTCAAAAGCATCAAAATTTCAATTTTAAACATGTAACTAGGTATATTTCATCTAGTCATGTTATCTTACTATTATAATAAAATGGTAAATGTGGGTGACACGTGTCAGCATCACAATCACTCTCATCATTTTTTCTCGCCTCTATCTCCTATTAAATAATTACCTTAATTACTAATAAAATTATTTTAATACATTTTAATATATAATAAATTAAGAAAGAAATTTATTTATTAAGGTTATTTCTAAATAAATTGATACTTTAAATAAGTAAAAATTTTTAAAACAAAAAATAATATCATATCTTAAAATATATGATATTTTTAAAAAAAATTAAAAAGTTGATATCACTGTTTTATTATTTTTATAAAAATAACATTTTTTACGGTTTGTTTTAGATTAAAATGTTGATTTTTTAAAAACTTTTAATAAGTTGATATAATTTGTTAGATCAGGAAGAAGGCTGGTGCAACTAAAACCAAATCACTTAGACAATTTTGGTGCTACATGCAAAGGCTTCCGAAGCTTAGCATGGAACTTCCGAAGGTTGTAGAGTTCTTCCGAAGATAAAGTAAAAGATCAGCTTCTGAAGATAGAACACTACTTCCGAAGTCAAGAGGATGCTTCTGAAGGTTAAGTCTTAGAAGAGCAATCAGAAGACTACTTCCGAAGTAATAAGAAAAGAAGAAGTTCTCAAGCCTTAGAAGAAGCAGCCTCTTCCGAAGTATAAGTGGCTTCGGAGGTACTTGTTCTTCTGAAGCCATTTAACCTTCGGAAGACACTGCTATGAACCAGTGGACATAAGTATGGTCTCTGACACTCCGCTGCAGATCTTTGATACTGCATGGCGTTTTTTCAAAGAGCCATGCAGTTGACCATACTTTATTCCACTGTTTACTTTTTTATGATAGTACATGTTACCAACTTTAGTTGGTGACAAAAGGTAAGTCAGGGACATGTCCTGATACCAAATCTCAGATAAGACTTTATCCGAGATACCTTAAAGTATAGTCTTGTAGTATAGGCTTTAGTTATAGGATCCCAGCTGGTATCAAAGTATATCCAGCTGTAGGTAGTATTATATATAGTTTCTCATTGTAACTTGAAAAGATAAGCTTGTAAGAGTCTTGTAATATTAGAGTTGAGAAGCAATATATGCAAGTACCTTAAAAATTACTTTCTGTGTTCTGTATTACTTACTATATTGTGATCAACTCTTATTGACTCTATCTTCATCCAAGTGTAGTTCAAGTGAGTTTGAAAAAAAACCAAGTGTTAAATGACCCTTAACCAATCCTGTATAATTGTTTTATTATTTATAGTCATTTCTGATACGTAATTTCAATCATATCATATCTTAAAATATCACTTTATAATTAATAAATTTATTATATCAATATTTTATTTATTCAACCCGTGTAATACACGGGTTTACTAAAGCTAGTGTTGCATAAAGCATTTAAGCATCAAAGTGTCAATCGGTTAAAAATGATGATAAAATAGGAAACTTTCATCTTGCTCTTGCATAAAACATCAAATATTCATAGCATAAAATATTCTAGTTAAACCAATTAGCCGCTAAAGTCAAAAAATAAAATCATATTTAATTTCATACCTTATTTACAATCTATTTTTAATTTTTATTCATATAATTAAATTAAAAGTCATTATTTTTCTTTATATTTTTTAATTAAATAATATTTTTATATTTTTATCATTACTTTTTCTTTGTACCTCATTCACAACCACTTAAAATATATTAAAAACATTATAGGGTTTTGAACAGTGTTTCCTAAAAATACACATTAAACACTAAATTTCCCGTATCATTCACTTACAACCACTTATAACCATACCATTTAATATAGATAATACACTCATATTAATTTAAGGAATGGGTTGTGAATGCTCTTAGCTTTCAATTTCACCCCTAAAGGGTTGTTTGAACCGTCTCTAAGAGGCTGAGGTGTGAGGTCATCTGAGACTCTAGTTCAATTGCCTCCCTGACCTTTTGTGTAATATTTTTTGTATTTTTAATTATGTTAGAACTCATGTATTACATGAGTATGACTAAGATAAATAGAACATATCAGATGTTATTAGTCATTGGTGAAATAAAAATATAATGAATATTTAAAATTTATAACAAATAATAAAATTAGAAATTGTTACTCAACGTCTCTATATTTAAAGATAAAATATGTCTAAAATCATATAATTTAGTATATATTAATAAATTATAAAAATAAGCATATTTATATTTTATATGTTTAGTATTTTAGTGTACTTATTTAAAATAATTATCATTTAATATGAGAGAGATAAGAAACACACACACACACACACACACACACATATATATATATATATATATATATATTTGTCTTTAATATATTTTAGTAAAAAAAGAAAGTTAAATTGATTATTTTTATAATTTCTGTATTTATTATGAGAGAGAGACGAAAAAAATATCTTTTTGATATGCTAAAATTATGACATGTTTCATTTGATATGTTAAATGATAACATGTGCCTCAAATTTTTTTTATTATATGTTATAAATTATTGATTATAGATTATAGATGTAGATTATAAATTATAGATTGTTTACATATGTTTTAAAATGAGTTTAAATTTTAGTAATGGATAAATGGCAATGAGCTAAAATAATTAAAATATTAATAGGCTCTAAATAGGGTTAAAATAGTTAAATTGTTAATGGATTTAAATTTTATTAGAAAGCAAGTTGTGCGTAATAAGATACGAGTCATCGAAGCATAAACGTACACGTCATCATACAACTTTTAAAAATATTTTAGAAAATTATAATCTGCTAGTGCACTGTTTATCTGTGTTTATATTTTATCAAACTTTTTGACATTAACTTTTTTCTAACATCAAGATCTAAAAATTAATTTGCAGATCAACAGTGAACACACATACAAGCAAACATTAATTCAATGTTTTTAGTTTTTTATATATATACATATATTTTTTTTATGAAATTCGAATATATATGTCATTCCGATATTCTTATTTTTATATATGTATCAAAACATTATTTAATAAAACGTGAAGTGTTTTTTATTTATGTTTCAATTTAATTTTGATTCAAAATCAAACTATTAGTCAACAAAGCTAGTCTATGGTTTCGTTATCATTTAGGAATTCAAAATATATTTTTCGATATGTTTATATTTATTTATATTTTGACATAATCTTTATTATAAATATAACATTTTAAAGTTTGTTAATAGTGATGTACAATTTTTGATACATGGTACATCCACTACTTTTTTATGTTGGTACCTACTTTTATACGTATTGTACAACTTGACATCTTTTACTATGCAGATTTTGTTGTTTTTGTCATGTTGTGCAACTTGATAGTCTCCTTCATACATGTGACATCCGTCACCAAAAGGTCCGTCTATTGACGTGTTCCGTTAACTTTTCATTAATCGGTCATTCCTCACCTTTATGAACTACCTGTGTGGATACGCTTGTGCCTTTGTCGTTGCATTACTGTCATTTAAACCTTTACACACATCACCACCGTCATCATGAAATACTCCATTTTTTTATATAAATTTATTGTTATAAATAAAACCATTTTTCAAGTTACAAATACCATTAATTACATTTTTGTCATTAATATAACGAGCCTAATTAACGTCGTTTTCAACC
>BJCM01211396.1:0-15334 GCA_018326385.1 Flaveria bidentis
AAGGAAACTGGTGACTCTGCTGGATACAAGAAAAGAGGATAAGATTCCTAGTCAGTCTTTTGTGCCTAGAAGGAAGATAATCCAGTGGAGGTTCGATGAACCTTCTCATAACATTGTTGTAGAAAGAGAGAATGGTGAAATCAACAGACTCAATGCAACCTCTCTGTTACACTCCAACAGATTCGACATTGCTGAGTTAGCAGAGAAGCCATTCTCCAACCCCTCCAACTCTGAAACTGCTACACTTATCAGAAATCATCTCAGCAGTCTTCATCTAGCTGAGCTAACTGCAAAGGCAAAGATTGAAGAAGAGTTGAAGTTGAGAAGACAGGAAGACAAGGAAAGATCTCACACCAAAGTTGCTGCCTTTCTACACATGGTGGAAGGTCCTGAATTGGAACCTATAGTTCGATGGGAGAATGATTACAGTTCCCATCAACTAACTCTTTTCAGGGGGCAACAACAAAGGGTACATGTTATCCAAGGTGACAGAAAGGATTTCCTGTCTACCAAGGATCTATACAAGCTTCTCAGTACCACATCAGGGAAAAAAAGGAGACAGACAAACACTTACTTTCCTTTGTACTGAAAGTTTTGAGAAGAAGAGATAAGTGAAGTTTTGGTAACATCAGCCTAGGGGGAGTTTGTTGGATCAAGAAGAAGGCTAATGTAACCAAAACTATATCACTTAAGTTATTTTGGTGCTGCATGCAAAGGCTTCCGAAGCTTATCTTGGAACTTTCGAAGGTTGTAGAGTTCTTCAGAAGACAAAGGGAAAGATCAACTTCCAAAGACAAAACTCCACTTCCGAAGACAAATGCATACTTCCGAAGCTCAAGACTTAGAAGAATAAAGTGATGATTACTTCTGAAGTATGTTGGAAAAATGAAGTCTCTAAGCCTTGGAAGAAGCAGCCTCTTCCGAAGTATAAGTGGCTTCGGAAGTACTTACTCTTCCGAAGCCATTTAACCTTCGGAAGACACTGTTATAACCAGTGGACACAAGTATGGTCATTGATACGCCGCTGCAGACTTTTAATACAGCATGGCTTCTTCCCAAAGAGCCATGTTGTTGACCATACTTTATTCCACTGTTTACCTTTTCATGATAGTACATATTACCAACTTTAGTTGGTGAGAAAAGGTAAGTCAGGGACATGTCCTGCTACCAAATCTTAGATAAGGCTTTATCCAAGATACCTTAAACTATAGTCTTGTAGTATAGGCTTTGGCTAAAGGATCCCAGCTCGTATCAAAGTATATCCGGCTGTAGATAGTATTATATATAGGTTTTCTTTGAAACTCATTGTAAGGAAGTGAGACAATCTTCTACTGCTTGTAAAAGTCTTGTATTGAAAATCAATATATAAAAGTATCTTGAAAATTATCTTTTGGTGTTATTAGTTACTTTCTATATTGTGATCAACTCTTATTGATTCTTATCATACCCGAGTGTGATTCTAGGTGAGTTTGAAAGAAAAACATTGTGTTTAAGTGACAAACACCGATCCTGCATATAGGGATAGATCAAGGCGGTTGATAGGTTTAAACCAAAGTGCATATATTGATAAAGTCTTGAAAAGGTTCAAGATGGAAAACTCTAAGAAAGGTATGGTACCTATTCAAAGAGGGACAATATTGAGTACATCTCAATGTCCAAGCTCGAAGGATGAGCAAGATCGAATGAAGGACATCCCATATGTGTCAGCTATAGGATCCATCATGTATGAGATGATATGCACTAGAATGAACGTGTCATGGGTGTTAAGCATGACAAGCAGATATTAGCATAATCCAGGTAATAGCCAGTGGATGGCTATTAAATGTATATTAAAATACCTTAGGAGGATTAAGGAAATGTTTCTAATATACGGATCTGATGAAGAGGAACTCATTGTAAAGGGTTACACGGATGCGAGTTTTCAAACCGTTCGAGATGATTCTCGATCACAATCGGGGTATGTATTCATTATGAATGGAGTAGCATTGTCCACTACAAAATCCGAATACATAGCCGCATCATTAGCAGCTCAGGAAGCTGCATGGATAAATAAATTTATTGCCTACCTAGGGTGGTCTCTACCATTCAAGACCCCTAGAAATCCTTTTATGATAACGAGGGTACGATTGCATAAATCAAGGTACCCTGTGCACTTCAAAAGGCTAGGCACATTGATCGGAAATTCAACTACATAAGGGATGAAGTTGAAAAGGGAAAAATATGTATTTGTAAAGTTCACACCGATCAATACATTGCGGATCCACTCACGAAGCTCCTTGAAAGGGCAAAGCATGAAAGTCATACTTGTGCCTTAGGACTTCGATATTCTAGTGACTGGAATTGATCTGTTTAGTATTAAAATTTAAAACAATGTAATATTTAACTCATTATATACTTGTCATATTTTGAGTTATATTCGTTTTAGCATGTATGCATCCATGAATATATTTATTATTCTAAATGTCTGTAGTCGGTCTTGTTTGTGGGAACAAACATGAACGTAAGACTATTATGAACAAGATTGGTGGATATTCATAAGGAATGAATATAGAGCAATTGGTTGCTGCCAAAGTTCATAGATATTTGTGGGATACAAATATTGGACTGGCCCGCATCTCAATTTTACTACATGGAATCTTCTAGATTGATCATAAGTAAATTTGAGTAAAAGCGAATATCATTTGGTATCCTCTGACTTGAGATACATATTGGGTTTTGATATTCACCAAATGTTATACCTTGAGCTAGTTCTTCACTGCTCTAAAATAATGGGCAGTACATAAGGCTATGTTCAGATATGACGCGAGGTGATTGTGAAAAACGTATGTAGTCAAGATGGAATTTGTTCTTCTTATTCGTTGAGAGCAAGATGTCTAAAGCCTGATTAAGTTAAATCAACAAGGAATGATCATTCTATGTCCTTGGATTTAACATGACATCATTAACAAAAGGATAAATGATTGATTCACCTAAATCATATCAAGTTGGATACTTGAAGGGGATGATGGAATGACTTTAAGTCATGAGTATTAAGGGTAGTAAACCGTTGTTAGGCGGTATTTACTGCTTGCATCAATCTTCTATGAATCTTGTTCAAGTGGGAGATTGTTAGATTCTTTATGCCCAAGACACATAGAACATTGATTTGGTTAATACGTTATGATCCAAGTCGGGTCACACCCAATAACAAGTTGCATATGAGATTGAACAATGTATAGGGATATTTTGTTCATAGGTATTGTTTGTAATGTTATTTAATTAGTTAAATAACATTAAATAATAAAGGAGTGTATGAGTTATACAATTAAAAGGTTGATTATTTAACTCAATTAGTGACTAGTTAATATTGTAAAAAATCGTGTTTAAGTTTTACGGGGAAAACCCCTTTTAGTAGAAACTTTCGGCCGCCCCTTGTGGGGGATGTGATTTTTGTTTCTTGAAACACCACACAATCAATTTTAGTCCAACACTCAACCTTCTACTCTCTCTCACACATGCAAGAACCAAAAGAACATATTCTCTCCTTTTCTTGAAGGGATTCTCGGCTGGAAAGTGTTCCTGCAGCTTGTTCTTTGAGCTTTTGGTGTACAAATCATAGCAAGAGTGGTCTTTGCTTGATGCTTGTGGATATGGAAGGTTGAGGACACCTTTCCTTGGTATTTTGGCTGTTCAACAACATCATTTTCTTCCTCCTACATCATGTTTTTTAGCAGCTCTACAAAGGTGTTTGTATGTCTTATTTTGGTTGTTATTTCTTGTTGATAGCTAGTCCATTCACATATAAATGATACTTATGTTCTTGGGTTTGTTGTAGTTATGATATGAGCCTTAATTTTCAGATTACAAATGATAAGATTAAGGTATTATTTCGCTGTGTTTTTCAAGTTTAAATGGTTAAACTATCTTGATAATGGTCTAACAAACCCAACAGATTCAACTGGTTTTTGTGTTAAAACAAACGTTTTCAATCAAAAGACTCACCTATTTGCTTCAAAAATTGTTTTTGATGTTTGCATGTGGTAATGTTTCGATTGTTCATCAAACGACATATTAGGGTTTATGGAAAATTCGTATTTTGTGTCAAAGTGTTCAAAATATCAGATTTTTCAAACACAGCAGCCTTCAGTCGCATGTTGGACCATTCGTACGACTTAACACATTCGTGTACTCTCATTCATACGACTGAACTCATTCGTATCTCTCATTTGCATGGTCAAGCAGCTCCAGACGTTAAGGAAGGAAGATCTACGTATGAAATACAAGTCAAAGAAAGGATCCTATGTTCAGAATCCTGCACTATACAATTCAGTTCCAACGTTGGCTGCTTCTGGTGCACCACTACAAACAGAATTTGTGTCTAGCTCTTCTGCTTCTTCCCAAAGCAGTACATTAGTAACCGTAATGTCAGGGTCATCTAGAATCCAATACATAGTTCCTGTGGCAAATACTACAAAGTTGAAGACCGAGAATCTCGATAATGTCACCGTGGAAGTTGCTAAAGAGCACATGGACCTTCTAGCTGCTGTTTTTCAATCTTATGATGGATTAGTTGCTGGTAAGATTTGAAATTGTCATCTTGCTGATGAGGACTACGTGCAAGTTGATGAAACTGAGCTAGAACACATGGATATTATGTGGGCGTTGGCTAGTGCTGTTAGAAGAGCCAAGAAGTTTGTTAGTAAGACATGGCAAAATTTGGTTGCCACTAAAGATATGACATTTGGATTTGACAAAACCAAAGTCAGGTGTTTCAATTGTGGTGAAAAGGGGCACTTCAAACGTGAGTGCGTAAAACCAAAGAAGACTGGAAATGGAAGTCCTTTTCCTACATTCAACCGACAAGACAAGGATAAGATTGGAGGTTCATCTTTAATTCAAGAGTCTAAGGCTTTGGTTGCTCAAGGTGATGAAGGACAAGAATGGTCCTTTCGATTCGTTTCTCAGGGTGAATCAAACATTGCTTTAGTTCATACATTGGATGATGGATCTTCAAGTGAAGGAGACATCATAGCTAAGCATTCACTTTTAGATATCGAAGAAGCTAGGAATATCGTTGATTATTTTGTTGAAGAAGAGCTAAGTGATACAAAATCAGAATCTCCAGTCACCGAAGAGTCTGACACTGCTTTGATGGTTGATTCGTCTAGTTCTACACAGGTATGTTCTAAAGAAGATTTTTTTGAAAAACATGCATGTACTGAATAAGATAAATTTAAGGAAAGTATTGATTTAAAATTTGATAGGTTATTAGAACATAATGATAATCTAGTAAATGATTTTCAACTCTTCACTGAAGCAAATCGTGTTTTAAAACAAAATGAGTGCAGCTTCAAAGAAAAGATAGAACTATTAGGAAACAACTAAGGAAAACCAACGTTGTTGCCTTAAATCAATCAAATGACATCAAGTTCTTTTTAAATTCTTTGGAGGAAACTAAGAAGGAAAAATTAGTTTTGCAAGTCGAAGTTGATTCATTAAAACAAAAGCTGCACACTTTGGCAAGTTTTCCTCACATTGTTCAGAACCTAGTGAAAGAACGAAATGTAGGGGTAGGTTTGGGTTATAAGGTAGTACCTCCACCACATGAAACCCTTTTGAACACTAAATGTAGACCAATTAATAATAACCCAGTAAAGGATCATGTGGTGTCTACTCCTCTTGTCAGTGATCCAGATTCTATGGGTAAACCTGTGAAATCTGTCACTAAACAGAAGGATTCTACTTTAATATCGAAAGATAAGTTACCTATTGAGGATTTGGGTAATAAAATTGAAAAGGTTAAAATAGATTCAGGTTCACAAACTTCTACTTGAGAACCTAAAAGGTCTAATCCAATGAACGTTAAACGTGTTAATCATCAACATCCTAATAAAATGAAAGTGAAAGATGTTCAAAATGTCAAAACCATTAAATTTGTTAAAGAAGGTGAAACTTCTACAAAGGAAGAGAAACAACCCAACCGGACCTATCTCAAATCCCAAACAAACTCAACCCCACATCAAAACTTTCTTCAAACTGTTGACGGAAGATCGTGCTACAATTGTGGAAAATGAGAACATATCTCTCCAAATTGTCCTTATTATCAGACACATAAAAAGAGGATTGAATGTTTTGATGAAAAACCAAAATTTTCTGAAATTTGATTTAATATGGCACCTAAGGTTACACCTAATACTATTAGTGAACCTAAAGTTCAAACGATAAGCTAGTCGTCTATTTACCACAAACAAGCCTTACACAAAACTGGTTTATGGAAGATCAAAACAAGTAATGTGTCTAATAGTGAGAATAAGAAGAAGAAAGATGTGCCCTCATCCCTTGATGGACAGTGGTTTGAGTTCATGTTATGTTATACCTCTGGGACACCCAAGCCAGTTAAGGCTTGGGTCCCAAACCTAAACTAATCAATTCCTTTGTATGTGCAGGGTGTCCGCTACAACGCTATCACTAATACCTGGATTATTGATAGTGGGGCTTCCACGCACATGACCGGGAATTCGTCTCTCCTTTTCAACGTCAAGAAATTAAAGGGGGACACGTATCATTTGCTGGAAATAAAGGAGGTCACATCACCGCTCAAGGCGAAGTGGGAAATGTGAAAGTAAAGTTTGACAAGGTCAACTACATTCAACACCTTCAAAACAACTTGTTTTCTGTCTCCCAGATTGATGATAAGGGAGTCAAAGTTGTGTTTGACAACACGAAGTGATACATGTTGAAGAAGGAGTATATTGTCGAGGAGGATAAAATTCTAATGTCACCTATAAGATATAACAATCTATATGTCTTGGATTTATCAAAAGCCTCCACAATTGAGTCTACTGCCCAGTGCTTCTTGTCAAAGGAAACAGAGAGGGATTCAGTCTCCTGGCATAGGAGAATGGGACACATTAATCCCACGAAGATGAATGTAGTTCAGAATGATTTGTTGAATGGAGTTGCAGTCAATAATTTCCAACTCCCAGATTTCTGCGTCGCAGGTAAGAAAGGAAAACAAACCAAGATTTCTCACAAAGCAAAGAAAGTCAATTCTATCAACATTCCTCTCGAGCTTCTACACATGGATCTGTTTGGCCCTGTCTGTACAAAGAGCATTATTGAGCATTGCTGATGATTGGTACTGCTTTTGTAGTAACTTATGATTACTCAAGATTCTCTTGGGTGATGTTTGTGAAATCAAAGTCAGAGACATCTGAATCATTCAAGCATCTAGTCACTACATTTGAATCACTCTACAAGCTAAAGGTAAGGAAAATTAGATCAGTCAACATAAAAGAGTTCAAGAATGTGTTGATGGAGGCATTCTGTCGAGAGAAAGGAAATGTTCATCAATTTACTTTTGCTTACACTCCACAAATGAATAGGGTTGCTGAAGAAATAATCAGAGCATGATAGGGACATCAAGGACAATGTTAGCAGGCTCTAAGCTGCCCATTCAATTCTGGAACGAGGCAGTGGCTAATGCATGCTACACTCTCAATCGAGTCTTAGTGGTCAAACGTCATGGAAAAATGTTTTATGAATTGCTCCGACGACGTAAACCCAACTTGGAGTATCTAGAACCATTTGGAGCATCGTGCATGTTGTTAAAGAAGGTATCTTTCTCGGATATAGTATACCAGACAAGAGAGTTTATAACAACTCAACGGTTCAGGTAGAAGTGTGGTGCAATGTTGATGTCTAACAACTCAACGGATATAGTATACACCACCCCCTACTGGGAATGGACCTTCTTTCTTCTTTGACTATGATGGATTCTTCAAGATCTTCAATATACCTCCTTGTCATCCTAATGATGAGTTACCTGCTCGAATGATGTACGATGTTCTAAATACTCCTCCACTAGACCCGATATCATCGGTTCCATTAGACGATACTTCTAGCCCTTCAAGGGGAGAGCATGAAGTAAGTGATTCTTCCTCTCATGATGAAGCAGTTGAGACTGCATATGTGGACCAGGAGGAACAGGTTCCCACTATCGAAAGTGCATAAGCATCTGATCTTGATGCATCTGGAACTTCTGAACCCCATACTCCAACAACCACAGAAACTGAACATGGGATTCAAAATCTAGATAATGAGGTAGCTGTTCCCACCATCCCGAAACTCAAGTTAATGTGCATCATCCCTTGGACAACATTATCGGGGTTATTCTAATGGGAGTTCGGACATGAAATCAGCTATACTCGGCTGTTTATTAATCATGGAAAAAGGATATCTACACGATGGACCTTATCGATGTTTTGTGTCTAAATTTGAGCCAAAATATGTAAGTGAAGCTTTAAATGATGAGGCATGGGTTAGTGCTGTGCAAGAAGAACTCCTTCAGTTCAAGAAGTTAGGAGTATGGACTCTTTTGGACAGACCAAAAAGGGCTAAGGTGATTGGCACTAAATGGGTTCTTAAGTGTAATAAATATGACCAAGGGGTTATAATCAGAAACAAGGCTCGGCTTGTTGTACAAGGGTTTAGACAAGTTGAAGACATTGACTACAATGAAGTGTTTGCACCTGTGGCAAGGATGGAAGCATTTCATATCTTCTTTTAGCCTATGCATCCTACATGAAGATCAAAGTTTATCAATTGGATGTGAAAAGTGCATTACTTAATGGTGAAATCCGTGAAATGGTGTATGTCAGTCAAACCGAAGGATTTGAGGATCCTTATCATCAGTATAGAGTTTATAAACTGGACAAGGATCTCTATGGGCTTCATCAAGCCCCTTGCGCTTGGTATGAGAAACTCTCTACTCATATGTTGAAACATGGTTTTCGCAAAGGGGTTATGACCGCATGTTGTTCATCAAACAGAAAGATGATGATTTAATACTAGTATAGATATATGTGGATGACATAATCTTTGGTTCCAAAAATAAAGCATTGTGTAAAGAATTCGAATCAGTGATGAAAGTTGAGTTTGAGATGAGTGCTATGGGAGAGATGAAGTTCTTTCTTGGGTTACAGGTGGATTAGACACCAAATGAAATCTTCCAACATCAGTCCAAATATGTAGGATATATCCTTAGTCAGTTCGACATGGAGATTGCAACCGTTGTTGGGACTCCACTTACCATGAACTACGATGTAGAACCTGACAAAAATGGTGATCTGGTAGATGCCACTATGTACCGAGTAATGATCAGATCTCTAATGTACCTCACAGCCTCTCATCCTGATATTATGTACACCACATGTCTTTCTTCCAGATATCGAGCTAAACCAAAAGTGAATAATCTAATTGGGGTATAAAGGATCTTTCATTATCTGAAGGGTACTTCAATACTCGGGTTATGGTATCCTCATGATTATGACTTTGAGCTTACAGCATATTGTGACGCGGACTATGGTGGTTGCAAGATGAATTACAAGTCAACATCAACGGGATGTCAGTTCTTTGGAAGATGCTTAGTCACCTAGCAGTGTAAGAAGCAGACATATGTTGCTCTGTCAACATGTGAAGCTTAATATGTTGCTGCTGCAAGTTGTTGTTCACAAATCATTTGGATTCAACAACAAATGCGAGACTACTATTTAAAATTTTCTAACACCCTTATCTTTGTTGTTATCTGCTACAACAGCTGTCACCAAAAATCTGGTCCAACACCCAAAAACTAAACACATCGGTATTAAATATCACTTTATACGTGACTGTTTTGAAAAGCAATTAACCAATTTTGTTAAAATTAATACGGATTTTCAACGTGCCGACCTCTACACAAAAAAGCTTTTGACAAACCTTGGTTTTTCTATCTTTTGGAGGTTAATGGCGGGAAAAAGCAAAGTGATGTGATTCCAGAAAAATCGAGTTCTTAGTCCAACAAATTTTCTTTTTTTATTTTCTTTTTTTAAACAAAACCTTTTTTGGTTTTAGAATTTTAGGGGGAGAATAGTTTAGTTTCAGTATTCAATTATTTAAAAAAAGGGAGGCGGCAGAAAAGTGGAAATCAAATCTGTGATATTGGTTTAAAATTTTGGAAAATGATAGTACATAGGGAACTAACTGTTTGGGACATCAAAAGGATTTAAATGAACAAAATGCTATATTCATATTACAAGTCTGAGAAGTCTAAGCAAAATAAATATAAAATGATAGTAAACTAGTCTGTTATTGAGGTAACATAGAGAAAGTAGGCCTAGGGGTTGCTAGTTCATTATATGATGTGTCGGTATATTCAAAACAATATATGAGTAGACTTCATTGGTGAATCAAATTAAAACTAATTTGTTCAACTTGCTATGGGTTTTCATCCTATACCTGGTTAACACAATCAACGCATTTCTAATAAGGGGTGACAAGCAAAATAAACGCCACAAATGTGTGCGGATGACCATAAAAATGTCCAAAGCACATGGAAAATTGATAAGCGCAATCAAGCTAATGACTAATGTTGTTGGTGCGTTATGTTCAAAAAGAAAATAGTGCTCTAAAAAGAAGATAGGTTATGTGTCTCTCTACTGTGCGATGGCACTGACCTGAGGATAAGCATAACCTATATAAACTAGAATTCATTGTTGCTTGCGCCTCTTTGCTGTGCGATGGCACTGACCTGAGGCTTGGCATCTCTTTGAAATCTTTTAGAATAGTTTCTTCTTGTCAAATACCCGTAGACCGCTCAAAAATCTCTTGAGAAATGTTGATTACCATATAAGTGTGGGATCCACAAATGCTTGTTGAAATAATAAAACCTAAATCATCACCAATGTGAGTCAAAAATTTGTGTATGGACTTAAGTGGAAAAATATATTGACAAACATTGTGGCTATAACTCTCGACAGTCAAAATCATTGTGTGCACCTTATAGCTCTAGTATGATTTCCAGCAAGTGCTATTGACTCTCAGACAAATAAGAATCTATTATTCAAGTACATATAAAAGGGTCGGAATGATTATGATATACCTGTTTGATTCCATATGAATCTTTCCAGATATGATAATAATAAATTGAAGCTATTATGCTTAGGAGGCAATATGGGTTAAATGATTTTTAAAAGGTTTCAATCCACCACAAACCAAAACACAAAAAATATGACTTGTTTTGTTTTAATCCAAGTTGTTTTCTATTTTCGTTATCTTGTTTGCGTCAATGTCGGACTATATAATTAGATGAACTCTGTTCATCACAAATTAAAAGGGGTCAGGTTTGAGGTGACCAATCGGCTTTTAATTAAAAACATCACGTCTGAGGTGATGAAATGATTTTTTTGTTAAAAAGGTCATGTCTGAGATGATCATTGGTCATAATGTTATAAATCAAAAGTTAAAATTTGAGTGTATGGAAATGTATGAAGTCAAACTCATAAGTATGAGCCAATCGCACAATTGAACCATAATTATGATCCAATCACACGATTGGACCATGAGTATGGGTCAACTATGCGATTGCATCACAAGAATGGACCAATCATATGACAGGATGGAGGAGTATGAGTCAGTCGCACGACTGAACCCCAGTCTCATTAATGAATCATGTGTATGGATCCAGTCGCACGACTGAAACTTAAAACAGCATGAAAAGGGGGTCAGTCGGTCGTATTCCCTACCACCCTTCAAACCTCTCAAAAACCGCCTAATACCAGACACTCTGCCCAATTTTTTTATTATAGTTATTTTTCTCCGATTGTGATACTAACAGATTTCTATTCATCTTCAAGTACTTTAAAACTGAAATCTGATCAAAAGAATGGATTAATCGAACCCACAATGACTGAAAATGTTTAAAATCAAGAACCGAGACAATACTCTTAAATAGACCACTTAAATGGACATAAACGTTGAATTAAATGACACCAAGTGCTATGTCCACTCCCTGCGAACCAAATGAATCTAAACCCGAAGTGTAATGTAACAATTTGACAAAGATTCAAATTTATGGTGTCAAACAGAGCAAGATGCGAATAGACATGCCATATAAACCTCAGTAGCATAATGTAGCCAGACGCATGATTCAATCGCATGAGTGAATCAATCGGTGACTCAGTTGCACGACTGAACCACATGGCATAGCATACAACTAAGTTCAGTCGATGGCTCAATCGTACAACTGAACTCAATCGTATGGTTCAATAGATCAAAATCAATTAAAATTCATATGTTATCTCGTATGAAAATATCTAATGTATATGTTTCTTGTGTTACAGCAATATAGCTAAGAGATAGACTATGAGCACTAAGCACAACATCTGTGCTCATCTAGATGCTGCATCTCGGAACGCTTCTGAGTTCACCGGGATTATTGCCTTCCTGCATAGATCGAGGATCTACAAGGCCATTTCTACTCCATGCACACCATACCGGTCTATTCAGCACCCTTTCTAGGAAAGTGCCACAGTGGACAGGTCCGTTGAGCCCCACTTTATCCAGAGCTCTATATTCGGATATGAGATTGAGATCTGTGAAGACGACCTGAGGAGAGTCTTAGATTTGTGTGAAGACAAAGGCAATCCATCCAAGTTGCATCCCCTAACTGTTCGAGGATGTTTTCTAAGGATCAAGTACGCCAGAGACATCAATGTTGACGTACTACACAAAAGCAACATGTGCCCCTAGTACAAGTATCTAGCACATGTGATCCTCAAGTGCATAGCCTCCAAACGTTGAGGATTCGATGAGATGTCCGAACAAATCCAGAATGCATATGTTGCACTGGTACTAAACCATCCATTTAGTTTCTCACGCATGTTGTTTTCGTACATGATAGAGAACATCGAGGCCAAAGGCAAGGAAGTCTTCTGCATCTATCTAAGGTTCTTGCAAATGATCATAGACGAGAAGCTTCCTCTGCAGCATAAGGAGAAGGATGATGCTGTAATTTTAGAGGTGATGGATGACACCACTTTGGGGAGGATGAAGGTATACCTGGGGAAACAGGCGAAGCCCCCGGTTAGGAGACTATTTGGCCATGTGGCCTACGAGGATTACGTGGCGCCCTCTCGTAAGAAGTGGTGTCATGATGATAGTTACTCAGACGTTGAGCCCATAGTGGTACCTATCGATGAAGATTGAGACGATCATGATGACCATGTTGATGGGCAAGGAGGTGGAGATACTGGCCCTAGTGAATCACGGGTCACCGACACGTCTACAATATCTCCACTACCTCCACACAGTACTTCAGCTGCTCCTAGTGGAACTAAGCAGGCTGCTTTCCATCAGGACTTCTTGGTAGATGAAGTTGATGAGTCTGATGATGAGCCTCTCACCAGGAGAGTCGGGAGCCGGGTTGTGGCTACCGAGAAGGGGAAAAAGGCTGTTGGTGGATGCCAAGCTGGTATTAAGGGTGGTGACACTGATGTCATAGATCTAACATACACACCCGACCAGCCGATTAGCTCAGGGGGAGCTCCTATAGCCAAGGGTTCTAGGAGGAAGAGGATGTCTCATCCTTATGGCAAGAAGAGTAAGAGGCAGAAGATTACATTGATCAGTACTACCACCACCACAACCACTTCTACCACCACTGTTCCTCACACCATCACCACTTTTACACACACTGTTACCTCAACTACCACTAGCACTCCCACCACCACACATACATTCACACCTACCTCACCCACCATACCCAAATCATTTCCACCACAATCCACTTCCTTTCCTACTCCCATCTACACCATATCCACCACTACACCCACTACTTCCCAAGCTGGTACATCCACCCAATTCCCACCTACACAGGGCTCTACTCTACCCACTATTGGGCTAGAGGAACAGTTGGCAAACCTAAATAGACTGGTGCTCAAGCTGCTAGCGACAAATGATCTAAGATCCAAGCAGATGAATCAGCTGATGGCGGTTAATACTGCACAAGGCAAGCAGATAACTCAGCGTATAGATAAGAACGTTTCTCATGAGAGAGCTTTAGTTCAAGCTCACCATGCCCTGAGTGCTCAAAATGAGTTTGTCAAGGCATCCGTCAAGCAAATTAAGGGGTTAGAGAAACAAAACAAAAAGCTGATGTTGATGTTGAAGGGAACAAAGGGTGAGCCCCTGAAGATTAAGGGTCATGGAGATGATGGTGGATATGATGATGATGATTAGACACATGATGAATTAGAAGAAGATAATGATGACGAGGAAGCAGGAGGAAGTGGAAAAGGAAAAAGAGATGATGATGAGGAGGAGGATGATGATCAAGAAGGTGATGCACATAAGCTTTTCAAAGATGCTCGACCGATGTGAGAAGACATTATGAGAAGGTCTGTGAGCTACACTCCAGAGTAAGGAAAAATCATTCATGATCTCGACCGATGAGCAGCTCACTGATACGTTTAGACTAAATCCAGATGAGCTTTTCAAAGATGCTCCGGAAGTAGAAGTTTTGAGTGATGAGGAGCTACAAGGGGTGGATGAGATTGACATTAAGGATGTTACGTCTGACTACTATCCACAGTACACTGACCCTGAGGGCAACGTTATCCCAAACTTAGGTGAAACTTTTGGCAGTGATACTTTTGTTAAGCTTGATGAGATAGAGAAAAAGAAAGCAAAGGATGAAAGTAAAGCCCAAGCTACACATGCTAATGTTGATGTAAAGAAGGCTGAATGGGCAGCTTGGTTATTACAAATGAAGGTCCAACGTGCACCTCCAAAGCTAAATGCCCACACCAAACTTTACCGAGTCAAGAAACATCAGAAAGTGTCAGGCAAGATCATCAGCCTACTTTGAAGATTTGGATGTATATGTTGTTAAAAGGGAGAAGGGGATTGAGTACTTCAGAATCCACATGATCAGAAAACTCTTCCTTGTTTTCAGCTAAACAAATTGGCATGTTTAGATATATTGTATACCAACCCGAGGAAGATGTCGGGATGGTTTGAGAAATCGTTGAAGAAAGAATACCACACCAGATGGGTCAACTTCAGACCTCAACAACCTAAGCGGTTCATTCATAAGACTGAAGTTGATCCTATATCTGAAAGGCCTAAGGTGGTGTTAAAGTGGAGTCCCCCACGCACAATGTCTAAGAATTCCTTTACGGGAGATGCCTCAGGACTTCACTCCATACTTCAAATGGTGGTATTATGATTGGGGGACGGGGGAAGCGGTCATAGTTCTAAAAAAGGAAGGGAAGATCCCAATGTCGCTTACAAACTTGTCTGCTGAAGATGCTTACACTCTATACAAGTGGCCACTGTTTTATGACACGCAAGATATTGTACAAGCTCTACAATTCCAACATGTTATACGGCTCTTCTTTGCATTTGAGATACATGCGAGAGTCACTAAAGAAGAGAAGTTTAAGAAATTCCAAGAGCATATGAAGGATGCTAGAAAATAGGATAAACTAGGTCCAAGGGGGAGTTTGTTGATACATCATGTTCCTAGTTTATGTTCTTA
>BJCM01211398.1:0-15285 GCA_018326385.1 Flaveria bidentis
TCTGCCTACACTCCTCAAATGAACAGAGTTGCTGAGAGAAAGAATCGAAGCTTGATAGAGACAGCCCGGACGATGCTAGCAGACTCGAAACTGCCTATCCAATTTTGGAACGAGGCAGTAGCTAACGCATGTTATACTCTCAATCGAGTCCTGGTGGTCAAACATCATGGTAAGACATGTTACAAGTTACTCCAACGACGTAAACCTAATCTTGAGTACCTCAAACCGTTTGGCGCACCATGTACGCTGCTGAAGAAAACTCAGTTAGGGAAATTCAGTGAGAAGGCCGAAGAAGGGATTTTCTTAGTATGGATTTTCTTGTTGAAATAATTAAACCTAAATCATCAACAATGAGTGTCAAAAATCTCTGTATGGATTTAAGAGGACTAGTATACTGACAATCATCGTGAGCTGCAACTCTTGAAAGTCAAAATCATTGTGTGCATCAAGTAGCTCTAGTATGATTTCCTAAAATTGCTTTTGTCTAACAGTGAAAACAAGGATCAAGCATCAAAATGGTTAATTAAAGTGTCCCAAGTGAGTCTAATATACCTGTATGATTCCAAAATGAATTGTACCAAAAATAACTAACTGGAATTGAAGCTGTGTTGTCCATGAAGTAAAATCAATTAGAATTATTCTAATAGGTCGTATTTCAACCTCACACAAAAATACAAAAATATGTTTTAGCTTTGTTTTATTTCTAGTTGTTTAATTAGTTAATTTTAGTTAATTTAGTAGTTAAATGTCGGACTATGCATCGGAAGTCAATCTGGGATTCACTCACTAAAAAGGTCACGTCTGAGGTGACCAATGGGGTTTTTAAATGTAAAAGGATCACGTCTGAGGTGATCAACAATTTTTTAAGTTAAAATGGTCATGCCTGAGATGATCATCGCTGATAATGTTTTATCTATTGCTATAAGGATAAGGGTTTTAAAGTGCATAATGTCAAATTAACAAGTCAGATTCATTCGCACGACTGGACCATAAGTATGGACCAGTCGCATGAATGGGGCATGAGTATGAACCATTCGCACGATTGGATCATGAGTATGAACCAATCGCACGAATGGAGGTGACTGACTGAACCAGTCATACGACTGAACCCTAATCGCACGAAGGGATGTGACCAACTGTGCCAGTCGCACGATTAAGACCTAGTCGCCCGATTGAAGCGTGCGAATAGGACCAGTCGCCCGACTAAAGACAGAACTAGTATAAATAGGGCTAATGTCGGTCGCACAGATCCATCACCCCTCAATCGCCCGAAAATCGCTCGATTGTAGCGAGACTCTACCAAAATTTGATTTACTCGATTTCCCATCACCATTGTGGTACTGACGAGTTGTTACATCTTCTGCAGGTAATAAACAATCCAAATTGCATAGAATGCACCGTGAAACTAAACCCTAATAGACCTAAACAGTTTGAAATCAAGAATTAAGTCATAATCAATAAACAGACCATATAAACGTGCAAATTGGTTAAAATGAAAGACTTAATGTGACAATTAGGATTCCTGCGAGTTTAAAGAATCTAAACACAATGTCTAACTTCAAGTTTTAACCTAGATTCAGGATTAAAGTGTCAAACAGAGAGATATGTGACTGGTCGCTCCGAATGAACTTCAATCGCACGATTGAACCGCACGAGTAACTTAATCAGCCAAATGATCTGGGCGAATGATTCAATCGGCCGAATGAACTAGGAGTACGAGCTCTATCGCCCGATTGAACTCAGTCGCATGCTCAGTTGCCCAATTGAAGTCAGTCGCATACTCAATCAACCGACTGAACTCAGTCGTATGGTTCAATCGCTCGATTGAACCAGACTGTTCTCAAAATAGTTTTAAGTTTCAAGTGTTTCTATTAAGGATTGATCTAATGTTTATGTGTCTTATGTTACAGAAACATGGTAGAGAGGTGGACACCAACACAACATATGTGCTCACCTTGATCCTACATCCCGGAACGCTGCTGTGTTCTCAGGGATTATTAATTTTCTACGCCCCTCGCGGATCTTCAAGGCGATCTCCACTCCTTGTACTCCCTACCGTCTATCCAGCAGGCCTTTTGGGAAGGTGCATCGGTTGACAGATCTACTGAGCCTTACTGTATACGCAGCACCATTTTTGGTCAAGAGATAGATGTGACAACTACAGACATATGACGTGTTCTGGACCTGGGTGATGATGCTGCTTACCCAACCAGGTTACACCCCTTGACTGTTCGGGGATGTTTTCTCAGGATGAAGTACTCTGGGGACATCAACGCAGGGGTGCTGAATAAAAAACAACCTATGTCCCCAGCTTAAGTACTTAGCACACGTCATTCTCAAGTGCAATGCATCAAGGAGGGGTGGATTCGATGACCTCTCTGACCAAATCAAGAATGCCTACGTGGCACTGGTACTAAACCACCCCTTCAGCTTCTCCAATATGATCTTCTCCTACATGGTCAAGAACATTGAGGCTAAAGGGAAAGAGAGCTTCTGCATGTACCCACGGTTCTTACAGCTGATTATTGATGAGAAGCTTCCGTCACTGTCCAAGGAGAAAGAAGACGCTGTGGTGCTTAAGGTGATGGATGATACCACCTTAGGCAGAATGAAGGTTTACTGGGACAAGCAAGTGAAGCCCCCAGTAAGGATATTGTTCGGGCACTTGGCCAGTGTTGATTACGTGGCGCTAGTTCGCAAGAAGTGGCATCACGATGACAGTGATTTGAATTCTGAGCCGATTGTTCTACCCACCGACGACACCGATGACGATGGCAGTGGTGATGGCGGAGATACTGGCCCCACCCAATCTAAGGCCACTACCACAGATGTCACATCTCCATCATCCACCCACGGAGGAGCTGAGACGGTAGGATTCCACCAAGACTTCCTGCCTGATGAGAGGGAAGAGTCAGATGAGGAGCCTCTAGTGAGGACAGTGGGTAGCAGGGTGGTTGCCACTGAGAGGGGGATTGCGGAGGTTGGTGGACGCCAGGGTGTGTCTGGGGAGGCTGCTACTGATCCATGTTCCAAGGGATCAAGTAAGAAGGGTGTGTTTGAGAGGGGGATTGCGGAGGTTGGTGGACGCCAGGGAGCATCCTCTTCCAAGGGATCAAGTAAGAAGAGGATGGCTCAGTCCCATGACATAAAGGGGAAAAGGTGGAGGATTACATTGATCACCACCACTACCTCAGCCACCACTAACACTACCACACCACCAACCACCACTACCAGTACCATACCTCCTACTATCACTACCACACCACCCACCATTACTACCATATATTCACCCTCCATTACTACAACTATACCTCTACCAGCTACATCTATACCACCACCCATCTTTACCACAGCTACCACCACTACCACCACCAGCCACCAAGCCGGTCCATCATCCCACACCATATTCTCCACAGGACCCACTCTACCCCCTGTTAGGGTAGAGGAACAGCTCGCAACACTTAACCGCATGGTGCTGAAGCTGTTAGCTGCTGATGAAGAGAAGGCTGCTCAACTACGTCAGCTTGGGGAGCTAAACGCTACCCAAGCACAGCAGATCTCACAGCAAGCTCAACAAATTTCCCAACTCCAAGAGCAAAACGACCAATCAGCAAAGAGAATAGAGGAGTTGGAGGCATCTAACAAGACCATCATGCTCAAGCTAAAGGGATCGAAGGATGAGCCTCTGAAGATTAGAAAGGGTGATGGTGATGATGAGGATGATGATAGTGATAATGATGAGATGAGTGAAGATGAAGGGATAAAGGGAAGGCAGGATGATGATGAAGAAGGAGATGCGGCTGCATCTGCCTCAGCTCAAGGTCAAGAGAGAAGGACAAAAAGAAATCAAGACCAAGGAGCATCATCTTCTGCCCCACCCGCTAAAAAACGGCTATTCAGGGCAAAAGTAATGATTAGATATTTATGTATTTGAAAGCTTTTGTACTTGAATCATGTATTAAAATTTGTACTTAATGTTTATATATATTTAATGTTTAACAGTCTTGACTATTGACTAATGATTGATGTGTTACATGTTTAAATTAAGCAGATGAAACATCTCAGCAAGATGAATACGATGTTGCTCCCCTTCAGCAAATCAAGTCTCAACTCATGATGATTTTTGATTTGCAAGGGATTGTTAGATGGTTAGTGAGCTATACTCCCGAAGAAGAAGAAATCATTTATGACCTGACCGATGAGCAACTTGCTGAGATGTTCTAGGCTGAACCCGGACGAGATAGTCAAGGATGCTCGGACTTTTGAGGTTACAAGTGACGATGAGCTCAATGACATTGATGAAATCGAGATAGATGTCACTGCTGATTACTATTCAGAGTACAATGACCGAGAGGGAAATGTAGTCCCCAACTTAGGTGATACTCTTGGCAGTGATACATTTGACAAGCCGGATCAGATGGTGAAAGAGTCTAAGAAGAAAGAGAGTCAAGCCCAAGCCACAGACACCGACGTTGACATAAAAAAGGCTGAATGGGCGGCATGTTTTGCTGAGATCCGAGCCATGCGTACTGCACAAAAGCCAAATGTCTACACCAAGCTATAAAAAGTCAAGAACCACTTAAAGGTGTCAGGCAAGATCATTGCATGGGCTTATTTTGAGGATCTAAATGTATATGCAGTTAAGAGAGAAAAGGGAATAAAGTATTTTAGATTCCAACATGATCTAAAGACTCTCCCAGGTTTTGAGCTCAACCAGGTGGCACGCCTAAAGTTGCTATATGCTAATCCGAAGAAGATGTTAGGCTGGTTTGAGGCTGCATTGAGGAAAGAATACCACACCAGGTGGGTAAACTTCGAACCTCAACAACCGACGAGGTACATCAGAAGGTCTGAAGTTGAGCCCATTACTGGAAAGCTTAAGGTAGTGCTGAAGTTGAGTCCTCCATGTACAATGTCCAAAATCCCTCTAAGGGAAATGCCACAGGACTTCACTCCACACTTCAAGTGGTGGTATTACGATTGGAGAATAGGTGAAGCGGTCATAGTCTTACAGAAGGAGAGCCAAATTAATACTATTTGGGTGTTTGACCCTAAGTGGCTGACCAACTTGTCTACTGACGATGTGTATGCATTATACAAATGGCCACTATTCTATGATTCACAGGATATTGTACAAGCCCTCCAGTTTTAGAACATCATAAGACTCTATTTTGCATTTGAGATACATGTCGGAGTCACAAGAAAGGAAAAGTACAAGAAATTGAAGAGCTAATGAAGAATGTTAGACAATGATGTTAACTAGGTCTAAGGGGGAGTTTTTTGATACATGTGTATCTAGTTTAGGAGCTTAGTTTAATATGTCTTTCATGTCTTATATATATATAATTGAATGGGTATGAATGAAATACAATGTGTGGTTGATGTTTATAATGTTTAATATTTCATTATTTATTGTGTGATAATGCATATTGAACTAACTATATAGGTTTGTGGTTGTTTACATAGTTCATAGTCAAGAATGGTTGAGAAATGTGTTTACACTTAATCGTGTGAAGTTCTCATGCGAATGGACCATGCTAATGGACCATACGCATGAACACTTCATGCTAATGGACCAGTCGCACGACTGAACCAGGAGACTGGATCAGTCACATGATTGAGACATAAGATTCGCTCAGTCGCACGACTGAATCCTTAGTGTGCGTATGGATCAATCGTATGATTCAGTCACATGACTGAACCATACTAATGGTTTAGTCACACGATTGGAAAACCCTAACCTATAAATACCACTTAATTCGTGGAAAAACGTAACAATTCGAATACCTACGCACATAATCGTACCCTAGCCATCTAGAGACTCAAGAAAACCTGTTCCAAGTTCATAGATCATAGTTGATCGTGTTCTAATCATTCGTAATGTTTCATTAATCATTAGATTGATCTGAACTGTGTTCTCCCTGATTGGATCGCCAATCAAATAGTATTCCGCACTATTTGAGTTAGTATACGTGCATAATCGGTTAGTACTCCATACGTAAAAGGTCCTAACAAAACCCTAGGTGAGATACTCCTCCACCGCCAAGAAGCAACTGAGACCCCCTCCTTTGCCGTCGAGTCACCAAATCAAACATTCTAGCTGCTGCCGGTCGTCATCGACTCGTCGTTTAGTCCTCTTGTAGTAAAGGGCCGTTAGACGCTTTGTTTCGCTTTATTTCATCAAGATCGGTCCCGTTTTCTCGGTTTGAGTTTCTATTTTTTTACGGTGGTTAAGCGATGGTGTGCGACGTTCGGCTGTATGTACATATTTGCTATGTGTTTGTTCGTTTGTATGTATATAACCGTGTGTATGATTGTGTGTGTGTATATATATATACTATATATAAAACATATGAGAAGGATATTTTAAGATAACATTAAATTACAAATACTTAACTAACTCAATGCATTAGGTACAATCATTTTTAAGAGTAAAATAGTATTTTTAACATTATTTACAAATTACCCCTTACAGTTAGTTACATAATAACCTTATAATTACTATAAATTGCATAAAATTTTACATTATCTACCCATAAAACAAAAAACCTAATTTGTTTTAAGATTTATTGTAAGGCTCCGTTCCCGGGTCGCTTACAGCTGGTCAATCATAGCACATAAAACATATATTTTCATCATCTTACATAAAAATGTTGCAGCGAAAACATTTAAACAAACATTCCATTTCATTATAAAGGCTTTTACAAAATAATACATCGTTACCGAATTACAAAATACATGTGTCATTTCATCACAAAAGCTTTATAACAATGGATGTCATCCAAAAGAGCTGAGTAGTCGTCCCGTGCCATCCTCAGCAATATTACCTGCCAACTGGAAATACATCAAAGTCAGTATTGCTGAGTGAGTTCTAGTTTTAAATAAAACATACTTTACTTCCTTTTTAAAACCATCCATTAATTTCGTACGCGATCACACAACTTACATACATACAGATAATATAATTATTATCTTCCATTACGTTTGTTACATTCTTTTATTCATTAATCATTGCATGCTACTTTATTATTCTCTTCAATCGTTCATAACTTCTTTTCTTACGTTCGTTCCTTTCACATATATCGCACGTTTTGCACATTTCGCACTTTCATATCTTCGTACCCATCATACATATCGCACAAATAGCATCAATGGAGTAGTCACTAGGACAGACTCCCCCTGTGTATGTGAGTTAGCCAAAATCATACGCTACATAGCACACAATGAATACCACATCGCACGTATTGAGAAGTCACCAAGACTGAACTCTTACTGTGTCTATGATCCCTTATGAGTTAGCAAAGATCACACACTGTAAATACACACACAGTTGAGTTAACAACTCTCAATGAGTTGTGAACCTCCTTTCTTTCTGCTTGCAAGCCATTCATACTCTCATTAATTCATTCATGCATGTATTCATTCATCAAGTTCCTCTTTTCATTATCTTCCACTTTATGTTACATAATACTTTCATTACGTTCATTAACATTCATTGTAAAGCCATGGAAAGATAACATACATAATAATAAGGAACATCAACATACACAATCAACATCATCACACAGGGCATCATCATACATAACATGCATCACGCACGATCATACAACATCATACATCACATCAAACACGCTCATCACATCATCAGCAACCCCAAAGGTCAAAACCTAAATCAGCACTTTCCCCGAAAGTCAGACGATAAGCTATGATCATTCGGGCATATGGACCCTATTTAGTCACATGGTCTTCCATACGTATGAAAACACTTGGGCGAATGGACTTCCAGTCGCATTATTCCCATGTGCATGAACCTCAGTCGCATGACCTTCAAGAGAATGGCCCCCAGTCGCACTCCTTGCATGCGAATGAATCTCATTCGCACGACTCACAAGCGTATGGACTCCAGTCGCATGACCTTCATCCGCATTTCCTTCAGTCGCATGGCCCTCATCCGCATTTCTTTCAGTCGCATAGCCCTCATGCGTATGACTCTCAGTCGCACTATTCACATGCGAATGCACCTCATCCACACTCCTTTCGTGCGAATGTGTAAGCCCCGTTCCCGGGACGCTCACAACTGGCCAATCATTGCTCATAAAACCTCTAGTTTCATTTAACTTTCATAAAACATCACAGTGGAATCATGAAAATAGACATCTCATTTCATTATAAAAGATTTTGCAAAACAATACATTGTTATCCAGTTACAAAATACAAGTTGCATTACATCACAAAAGCATTATAAAAATGGACGCCATCCAAAAGAGTTGAGTAAATGCCCCGTGCCATCCTCAGTAACCATTACCTGCCAACTGGAAACACATAAACGTCAGCGTTGCTGAGTGAGTTCTAGTTTTAAAATAAAACATACTTTACTTTCGTTTAAAACCGTTCTTTATTTTCATGCGATCATACATCATACGTACAAATAGATAATATCATTATTCTCTTCTTCGCTCATGTTTAACGTCCATTCATTCATACTTTCTTACTTTCATTTGTTCGTTCGTCATTACATCTTTTCTTTTCGTCAAAACCGTGAATTTTACCCTTCCGTCATGCATAAAGCTGGTACTGGGCCGAAGCCTATCATAGACCTTCCATCATGGTGCACAACACCCTAGCCGCAGTACTGAAGGTAAAAATCAGGTGTACCATTGTCATGTGCTATACCCTTCCATCATGCATAAAGCTGGTACTGGGCCGAAGCCTATCATAGACCTTCCATCATGGTGCACAACACCCTGGCCATAGTACCGAAGGTAAGAAACAATGGTTCTATACAGATGGTCAATCACAAAGAATGACCCCGATGTGCATCCTTTTGGGGTAGCTAACCCACACACCGTTGGGCTAACACCCTACATTAGGCATGTCCCGACATACAAGGCTTGCAAGACTTTCGTTACTTTCCATCGTTCATTAATGCATGCATTCATTAATCATGTTCCTCTTTCATTATCTTCCACTTTACGTTACATAATACTTTCATTTCATTCATTAACATAACACGTAAAGCCACGGGAAAGATAAACATACATCATATTAAGGAACATCAACATACACAGTCAACATCATCATACAGGGCATCATCATACTTACATAACATACATCATGCATAATCATACAACATCATACATCATCATCATCTATGCACAACATAACCTCTACGGCCTCAAAAGTCATCTTACATGAACTTACGGGAACATTCCACGTCAAAACTTACATCTGCACTTTCCCCCGAAAGTCAGTAATCAAACTACGTTTTCCTCGGGTACACAAGCTCTCCAGTCGTATGACCTCCAGTCGCTTGCCATTCGGTCGCATAGCCCTTGCTGATGCAGAATGAAGTTCATCCCGAACCGAATCGGCTATTTTCGACCTCCAAGCTCTCCCAAACCTCTTCTAAGCTCAAATCAACCATCCTAAACCTTAGGAATACATACCACAACATCATTCAAGCACACACAAGCCCGAAAACGAACTCCACTCGCATCACACACAAACACATACGCACGGGTTAAACACACACATTTCAAAAACGGGTTTTCACTATGTGTTCCAGCCCCAAATCAGTTGAAAACATGTAAAAGAGGGGTCCTAGAACTCACACAAACAACACCGTCAAGTGGAGCTTAAATCCAACCCGCTACACTTCAACTTTCACGCTTGAATCCAAGAAAACCCGAAGCTTTAGACCACTTTTCCCCTCTCTTCTCTCTATGGCTGAATTTCTAAGTGTGGGGGAGGAGAGTGGGCTGCCCTCCCTTCTTAATCTCCCACTCTTCCAATCTTTATCCCATTTTGGCCAGTTTGATCCATCGACTGTGGACTCTATTTCTTTTTCTACTTTCGTTGGCTTCAAAGAAAATAACCGGATGTTACAAGTCCACCCCATTATATAGGTTTCGTCCCCAAAACCTGTTATTCCTCGAACAAACGTGGGTAATGCTGCCTCAACTCTTCTTCGGTCTCCCACGTAGACTCAAATCCCTTCCTGTGCTTGCACTGTACACGCACAAGAGGAACCACTTTATTCCTCAGCATCTTCTCTTTTTCGATTATTAATCTCCACTGGTTGCTCCACATAATTGAGCCGTTCATCTACTTTGATATCCTCTATTGGAACAATCATATCTTCATCTGCTAAACACTTCCTTAGATGAGATACATAGAAAGTTGGGTGAATTCCACTTAACTCATCTGCTAATTCAAGGGAATAATTTAGTTTATGTTAAGTATAATAAGTCCTTAATTACAGTGGCCAGTTATGATTAGCCACTTACTTTACTCTTTATACCCCAAGCATTACCTATCCTGACTACATCAATATTTAAATCTACAAACAACACATAACCACAGCTACAAACATGCGCACGTAATACCGGTTAACATTGCGTAAATACCTGATGGCACGCAACTACTCAGACTGGCATCCCTTCCCTTTCCGTCCCATTCTCAGTTTAAGTTAAGGTTTGTTTTGAAAATTTACCCGTTTCGCTTAAACTTTTGCTCTAATACCAACTTGTAAGGCCCCGTTCCCGGGACGCTCACAGCTGGCCAATCATTGCTCATAAAACATCTAATTTCATTTAACTTTCATAAAACATCGCAGCGGAATCATCAAAATAGACATCTCATTTTATTATAAAAGCTTTTGCAAAACAATACATTGTTATCCAGTTACAAAATACATGTTGCATTACATCACAAAAGCATTATAAAAATGGATGCCATCCAAAAGAGCTGAGTAGTCGCCCCGTGCCATCCTCAGCAACCATTACCTGCCAACTGGAAACACATAAACGTCAACGTTCCTGAGTGAGTTCTAGTTTTAAAATAAAACATACTTTACTTTCGTTTAAAATCGTTCTTTATTTTCATGCGATCATATAACATATGTACACATAGATAATATCATTATTATCTTCTTCGTTCATCGTTTAACTTCCATTCATTACTTTCTTACTTTTATTCGTTTGTTCGTCATTACATCTTTTCTTTCCGTCAAAACCGTGAATTTTACCTTTCCGTCATGCATAAAGCTAGTACTGGGCCGAAGCCTATCATAGACCTTCCATCATGGTGCACAGCACCCTGGCCGCAGTATCGAAGGTAAAACTCAGGTGTACCATTTTCATGTGCTATACCTTTCTATCATGCATAAAGTTGGTACTGGGCCGAAGCCTATCATAGACCTTCCATTATGGTGCACAACACCCTGGTCGCAGTACCGAAGGTAAGTAACAATGGTTCTATATAGATGGTCAATCACAAAGATGGACCCCGATGTGCATCCTTCTGGGGTAGCTAACCTACACACCGTTGGGCTAACACCCTACATTGGGCGTGTCCCGACATACAAGGCTTGCAAGACTTTCGTTACTTTCCATCGTTCATTAATGCATGCATTCACTCATCATGTTCCTCTTTCATTATCTTCCACTTTACGTTACATAATACTTTCATTTCACTCATTAACATAACACGTAAAGCCACGGGAAAGATAAACATACATCATAATAAGGAACATCAACATACACAGTCAACATCATCATATAGGGCATCATCATACATACATAACATACATAACATACATCATGCATAATAATACAACATCATACATCATCATCATCATGCCCAACATAACCTATATGGCCTCAAAAGTCATCTTACATGAACTTACGGGAACATTCCACATCAAAACTTACATCTGCACTTTCCCCCAAAAGTCAGTAATCAAACTACGTTTTCCTCGGGTACACATGCCCTATTTGGGCGTATGGGCACCCTTCAGTCGCATGACCTCCCAGGCGACAGAACATCCTACGAATGGATAATATACGAATGAACACCCATGCGAATGGACCTAATGCGGATGAACACATGTGCGAATGGACCTAATGCGGATGGACCTAGGCATACGAGCCTTAGTCGCATGACCCCATGCTAAGGACCCTCAGTCGCACGACTCACAAGCGTATGGGCTCCAGTCGCACGACTCACATGCGAATGAACCTCAGTCGCACGACTGGCATGCGTATAGACCTCAGCCGCATTCCTTTCGATCGTATGACCTCCAGTCGCATGCCATTCGTTCGCCTAGTCCTACCTGATGCAGAATGCAGTTCATCCCGAAGCCTATCTGCCATTTTCGACCTCCAAGCTCTCCCAAACCTCTTCTACGCTCAAATCAACCATCCTAAACCTTAGGAATACATACCACAACACCATTCAAGCACACACAAGCCCGAAAACAAACTCCACTCGCATCACACACAAACACATACACACTGGTTAAACACACACATTTCAAAAATGGGTTTTCACTATGTGTTCCAGCCCCAAATCAGTTGAAAATGTTTAAAAGAGGAGTCCTAAAATTCACACAAACAACATCGTCGAGTAGAGCTTCAATCCAACCCGCTACACTTCAACTTTCATGCTTGAATCCAAGATAACCCAAAGCTTTAGACCACTTTTTCCCTCTCTTCTCTCTATGGCTGAGTTTCTAAGTGTGGGGGAGGAGACTGGGCTGTCCTCCCCTCTTAATCCCCCACTCTTCCAATCTTTCTCCCATTTTGGCAAGTTTGATCCCTCGACTGTAGACTTTATTTCTTTTTCTACTTTCGACGGCTTCAAAGAAAATAACCAGGTGTTACAGTATGGCCTCCAGTCGCATGCCATTCGAATGCACGAACTTCCAGTCGCATAGCCCTAGCTGGGTGGAGAATGCAATCCATCCCGAACCCAATTTGCCATTTTCGCCCTTACCCAAACCTCTTCTAAGCTCAAATCAACCATCCTAAACCTTAAGAAAGCATACCATAACACCATTCAAGCACACACAAGCTCGAAATCAAGCTCCACCCGAATCAAACACATACACATACGCATACATTCGGGTTTCACACTCAATATTTCAAAAATAGGTTTCAGATGTGTTCCAACCCCCAAGAGGGGTCTTAAAATTCACCTTGACAGCCTCTTCGGGTATAGCTTCTTACAACCTCGTTTGCCTTCGACTTTTGCACTTGATTCTTCAAAAATCCTTGTTTTTGCCATTTCTCCCTTCTTCCTCCCTTAGAACCGAATGAGTGGTGAATGGGAGTGGGGAATGGCTGCCATTCCCTTTTACCCACTCATCCAACCTTTTTCTTCTTTTGGCAAGATTGGTCCCTCAACGTGGACCTTATTTCTTTTCTTTCTTTTTCTTCTTTCTTTGGATTCAAAGGAAATAACCGGGCATTACAAGTCCACCCCCTTATATAGGTTTCGTCCCCGAAACATGTTATTCCTTGGATAATTGTGGGCAATACCGTCTCATCTATTTTTCAGTCTCCCACATAGACTCAGATTCCCTTTCTATGCTTCCATTGTATGCGTACAAGTGGAACCACTTTATTCCTCTATCTCTTCTCTTTTCGATCGATGTTTGCCACTGGTTGCTCTACATAATTGAGTCGTTCGTCTACCTCGATATCTTCTAGTGGTACAATCATATCCTCGTCTGCTAAACACTTTCTCAGATGAGATACATGGAATGTCGGGTAAATTCCACTTAACTCATCAGGTAGCTCCAATCTATAGGACACCTCCCCTACTCGAGCAATGATTCGGAAAGGCCCTATGTACCTTGGGCTCACTTGCCCCGCTTTCCAAACTGAATGATACCTTTCCAAGATAAGACTTTCAACATACCCACCTGGAACTCATTCAGTCTACGTCTCTTGTCGGCATACGACTTGTGTCTATCTTCGACTGCCTTCATAAAGGCTTTGATCCTTTCGAGCTTCTCAGTCGTAGCCTCGATCACCTCAATACTTCCTATACGGTCTTTGGTGCTCGACTTTCACTTGTAAACAAGTAAGGCATTTACTCACGTACTCCACCATATCATGCTTCATACCCGACCACCAATAATCTTTTTTCGGGTCTCGGTACATCTAACGGTTGGGATGTTAGTGTATCCACATCCTTTACATAGGCCAAGTAGGCAATACGTCCACACCTCATGCACTTTCCCACCACCGCCATCGAAATCACCTTCGGAATTATCGTGACTCGACCACCTTAAACCGTCATCGTGATCCCGTCAGGCGTTGTCAACCGTATCATCTTTTTGCAACACACAATGTTCGCTTCGTAGTCCACCAAACAATCCACTCCTAGAACCACATCGAAGGGCGTATCTATATTCTTATTACTAACAGGCAATTTAAGACAGAAAGCAATAGGAATAAAACTTTAACTAGTGCCAGAATCAAATAACACAAAGGCTAAAGGTTGATTTACTAGAAACGTACCTAACACAACATCGGGGTCCACCCTACCCTCCTCTTGCATCATCGTGTAGGCGCTGCATTCGCCCTCTGTCCTTCTCCTTCGGTCTTCTTCACTCCCGAACCTTTCATCCTTGGCCTTTTATAGTCCTTGCTCATGTGTCCCATTTCTCCACAATTGTAACACCTCACAACCCACATTCTCTAGCCACATGACCAGGCTTTTCACATTTGAAGCAGTTATTTGGTCCCCTTTTGCATTCTCCCGAATGCTCCATCCTATATTTACCACATCTATTCAACCCCGCACCAGGTGTGACCATACGTCAGTCATCCCCCCATGTGTGCTTATTATTTGTCGGGACAACACCCCGTCTAGTCCTCTTCCCCCTCCAGTTCTGGTCTCCATCGCCTTTCTCGCTGTCTTCCGCAACCACCACTACAGTTCTCTCATCGTACAACCTTCCTGCCAAATCGACTGCCGACCTAAACGTGCTTGGTCAGGCAGTGATCATTTTCCTACGGATATCCGCCAGCAAGCCCTGAATATACCTCTTGATCTTTCACGAAAGATGTGTCACCTGATCCGGCACCAGCCGTGCCATTTCGTTGAATTTGGTGGTGTATTGCTGATGCGTCATTGTTCCCGCCTCCAGCTGCAGGAACTCTCTTTCCACTTGGTCCATCTCACGGTGAGGACAGAACTCAATCACCAGCCTTTTCAACTTTGACCATCTCATCCTTTCGATAGCCCGACTACCCTCAGCTTGGACTATATTGTCCCACCAGCACAAAGCTGAGTCCATGAAAGAGTGGGCAACAAACTTTACCTTCTGTTGTTCTCGACACTCGCTGATATTTAGAACAACTTCCATTTCCCTCACCCTAAACCCTAAACCCTAAACCCTAAACCCTAAACCCTAAACCCTAAACCCTAAACCCTAAACCCTAAACCCTAAACCCTAAACCCTAAACCCTAAACCCTAAACCCTAAACCCTAAAC